>PVJD01005275.1:0-118618 GCA_004026545.1 Mormoops blainvillei
ACTAGGTGTTTTAAAAATAAATTATGTGCTTGGACTTTTATATTCAACTAACTAAGATAATGTATTTGCATTCTACCATGATTACCACAAACTTAGATTTCGAATCTTGGATTGTTTTTTGGGTTTTTTGTTTGTTTGTTTTGTTTTGTTTTGTTTTTTTGTTTTATTCTTGCTTAAAGGCCAGGGCAGATATATGCCTGCCATGCAATAAATGCAGTATAGGAGGAATATTTTATTTGTTTGTTTGTTCTAGTGTAATTGTTCTCAACCAGGGAAAATCACTCTTCCTACACCACTCATGTTGACATTTGACAATATCTTTAAACAATTTTGGTTGTATCCCAAATTGAGGATGAAATTATACTACTGGGAACTAGTAGGCAGAGGTCAGTGATACTGCTAAATATCTTATCACATAAAGGGTAGCCCCTCACAACAAATGGCTATTCAGTCAAAATGTCAACAATATTAAAGGTGAAATATTAATATAATTAATTTCTATTGTAATAAATAATGAATTTTATTTTACTTAGTGTCCAGGGGTAAAATACCCCTTCCTACTTTCTTAGGTTTTCTATTTCTCCATTAATTTTAAATCTTTAAACATTTTTTGCAGACAGTATTGTACTATGTGAGGGAAAATTCATAATCCCTTTTTCTCAAAAACTAATTAGATTTTTTCCCTCTCTTATTGATTTTCTTCCAAGTTTAATTGCTTTTATTTTTACTCAATAAAATTTGCATAGGAAAATATCCATTTTCCTAAATTACATTGAGAAGAATTGACATCTTTAACAAATCATGTTATAATGCAATATTTTGCATATTGCGGCACTGAAAGACCAATAAATCTTCTAATTAGCAAGAAAGAACTTATTATTTATTTTTTAGACTATGCAAACTGTGAGAAGCTTCAAAATTTAAAACACTATGTATAAGCCAGTTTCTAATAGCTTTAGATTTTACTTTTAGAAATATAGGTTATTAAAATAATATAGTGTTGAAAATTATCTATTTCTATATCTTTGCTCCTTGATACAATATCCAATATCATTAAATTTTTGTTAAAATAGCATCCTGCTTAATTATTATTTTTATGACTTACCTGATAGATATGTAATAGTTTTCATTCTTATTCCATGATTTTTTAAATTAATATAATGATCATCCTCTGTGCAGATGGCTCTTGTCAGTGAAAATAATCAACTGTCTTTCAGAATGAGGTCAAATCCTTTTAGTAACATTGCAATATATCACAATGATTCAAGGTTTCCCATTGTACGTAAATGTAGAGGACAATATGACATTGCAAACCCAATTGCCCGGGAACACTGCCAAAAATTGGATTGTGTGCTACATTAATGTAATGGAGACAGACTCACTCTTGAATTGCACTTATGTTCTATTGGATTAAAAAGAAATCTCACTATAACCTTGGTTAGTCATTAAGTAGAAAACCCTGATTATAAAGGTAAAGCAAAATTAAAATAGTATACATAATATTTCAGATATCATAATAAACCTATATTTAAAATATTATAAAAGCAACATTAATGCGAAACATTATAATAAATACATTATTAATTCACATACACATGCACCAAATTTATATCAAGTTCTTACTGTATGCTATGCACTCCTCTAGGCAAACATCTGAGATCAACAAGAGCAAAAGCAGATGAGGTCACCTCTTCATGGCATCTATTCTTTATATGGAGAGACATACAATAAACCATTCCCTAACTAAATTTAAAAAATAAAATAATGGCAAGTACAATAATGAAAAAGAAATGCTGCATTAAGAGAGTGAGTTTTGCATGAAGCACACTCAGAGAGGATATTTTGAGTTGAATTGTATGCCCCCAAAAGATATATTGACGTCCTAAACCCTGTACCTGTGAATGTGACCTTTTTTGAAAGATCCTTACAGATGGAATCAAGGTAATAGGAGCTATTTAGGGTGGTCCCTAACCCAGTCTGACCGGTGTCCTGATAAACGAGATAAAAACTTAGCCCCCAGACATGGGGAGAATACCGTGTGGAGACAGAGGCAGAGACTGCAGTGTTGCATAGACAATAGCGTTGCATAGACAATGCGAGGGATGAGAAGGTGTGCCAGCCATCGCCGGAATCTAGCGGAGAGCGAAGGGATGGACTCTCCCCGGAGCCCGCAGAAGCAACCAGCCATGCCAGCACCTCGATTTTGGACTTACAGGGGCCAGGACCGTAAGAAAATAAATCGCTGTTATTTTGGTCACTTTGCGGTACTTTGTTAGGTCAGCCCTAGGGACTAATGCACTTGATATCTAAGTTTAGACCTAATTTATGGCATGGGTTAACTATATGAAGAATTAGAAAGATCATTATGCGTAGAAGGCTTACATACTGCAAAGGTTTTAGGTGCAAACAAGTGTTCATAATCATAAGAAGCTGAAACATAAAGCTTATGGCTGTAGTATGAAAATGATAAAGCAAAATGATAGCTGTAGTAAGTGACACAGAATAGGTAGGCCAGCAACAAAACATGTCTTATTTTCCAGTTACAAAGTTCATATTTTATTATAAGTAAAAGAGAAAAGTTATTCGAAGATTTTAATAATTATTATGTATAATCAGAAAGTAAATTTGTATTCCCAAAAGAACACTCTATAGAGAATGAATAGTGGAGGGAGGAAGTGGACGGTGATCCAGTTAAGCTAATGATTACTGGGTACAAAAAAGAGTAAAAGAGTTGTGGTATGTTGATAGGAAACGCAGCCAAAGAATGTGTGGAATGAAAAAGATAAATAATCAAAAATAGCTCCTGGTTTGATGAGAACCCAGAAAGTTGTTGGTAATATTGTTGATGTCAAGGATACTCAAGAAGGAACAGTTTCAGGGGCACAAGTACAATTATGACATTCCAGGAAAGAAACAGCTGTTAATTATAAAAATTAAAGTGTTACATTTATAGTGTAGATATATGAGTTTTGCATCCAGGGGAGATTTTAGGTCTGAGAAAATGCATTTTGGAAAAATCAACATAAATTTAGTTTAAAGCTACAGATGATCTGGATCTAAGGTAACTTTTATTAGAGAAATATATGGAATACATATTTAATTACCCCAAGAAGTTGCAATATTTCAGGGCTGAGTGAGATATGGAACACACAAAGAACTTTGAAGTAGGAGGAAATTCCAGATTTGATGCAGAGGGGAAGAACAGAAAATCCAAGGCAGAACTCAGGAAAAGATTACACTAGAAACAAAATTCTACCATGAAAAACTGGGTAAGAGTTAGCTACTGAAATGAATGAAAGTCAATTCTGGGCAAAGGGGTGAGCATGTCCAAATTCCTAAGGTCAAAGGGGCACATGATATGTTCAAATAAATGAAAAAGAAAAGAAACCTTTCAGCATGAGTCAAGGTAGTGATAAGGAATAAGGTCAAGGCCTCATTGACCTTACTGACCCAGGAAGCAGGTCAGTTGAACTTACTGAAGCCATGTCAAGCATGTTGGACTTCAGCCTAATTGGATGCCTTCACAAAATTTAGGCCAGGAAAATATCTACACCACATTAAAATATCATTTCATTTTCAGAGTAAAGCACAGATTTGAGGATGACATTAGTAAGCCCCTCCTGGGTCTCATTTATTTTTTAGTTATCAGGTTAATAATAACAACCCCAACTATGATCTCTAATGAAGACCACATATGGTTCAGTTACCTGAAGCAATCTTGCTTGTACCATGTTTTGTCTTAATTATTAAATGTATACCCTGTCATTCTCAAAAAGTTCCAAATCACTGATATGCTGGTAAATATTTAACAACTGATAGGGAGGGACAGGTCTTGATTTATAACATCAGCTGATTTTCATGGTGAAAATATTACCACCATGGTGACCAGTTTTGAGCCGTTTTTAACATTTGGCTTATAAAATTTCTTTTTAACAATAAGCTCATCCAATCCAGTGAAAGTCATTTCCAGTCCATGGTTTGATTTTTGATAAAAACTTACTATGTATTAGTACTGTTTTTTCATATTAAGTGAGCATCAGTTTTGAATATAAATTAGTCACATTGCCTATAATGGAAGAGTGTTATTGGGAATAAATCAGTATGAATATATTAACCTAATGTTGACTTTGTAAATGGATACAAATTACATTATACAAAGGTAAGGCATTAAATGTAAATAATCTTCCAAGGATAAAAAATTAATTTATTAAATCAATAATTTAATAGTTTCTCTATAGTACTTTATTAAATAGTAACTTATATAGATTCCATAACCACTAATGTTATTTTTAAGATATTCACCACATACATAAAATCATTTATGCACAATATTTACAAACACTTCCTAAATTTTACTTGGAATATTTTTAAATAAATCTATAACCTTTGTTTAGAGAGTTTTGTTGATGAATTGAATAGCTTATATCATTACTTGATATAATTATTAGTGAATTGCTTAATAAACCTTGAAACAATAGACATATCTCCTATTATATTATTATAACAGAAGTTTCTTAGGGCCCAACAATTTCTTTAATTAATAGAAAATGAAAAATGTGATAAAATATTTATAAATTAGAATTACTAATAAGTCAAGTAATTCAATATGTAAGAAACAGGTTGCAACACTACCACCAAGTATCTTAAATGACGAAGATGGTTTCACCTGATACAATTCTTCATGTGTCAAGTGCCCCTTTGGTCTGACATACATCTAGAAAAGATATTATTGTTAACCTTACAATAAAAAACAAAAAAGGCAACAGTGTTTTACATCAACGAATAGCTTACTGATCCAGACAGAAACCCAAACAGTGTACTTGAGGGTGAAGGCAAGGGTTTTTTATGAGACAGGGAGGGGAAATAATTCCATGAATAGACGGAAAGAATTTTGATCGGTGCTAGTAAGTAAAGGAAGACATTTCTCCAGGTGCAAATAAGCTGTTATTCTTTATCTGTACATGCTAATTGTAAACAATGCCCTTAATTTTCAGTCTTGGAGTCAGGAGGTTGCTTACCTGTTAACTTTACAAACAACTCTTTGGAAGACAATGGTGCTCTGGCCCAAGTCCAAGGTCACTTTGGCAGTGTTCCAGCATTCCAAAGGTTCAAGGAATAAGACATGCAGCGCAGCTCTGGAATGGCTGCCCTGACTTCATTTTAAATCAGCTCCACTATGTCAACTTTTTATGTTATTAATTTTCAATGTTAAAAAATGTTAAATATCAGCAGTGCTGGCTAACCAGCTGCAATCCATAAAATCAGTTTTAATCAAAGTATCTGTGAAATAAAAATTTAAATTAAAACTAGTTTATAAAAATGTAATGGATTTCAAAATTCTTAAGTATTCATACTTAGATGCGATAGCAAATTCTGTTAAAGATGTTTTTAATCATTTTTTTCCCTGAAAAATCAGAATAAAGCTTAAAACATGTTACGCATCTAGCACCAATCATTTTCTGCAGTTCATCCAGGATCTGAGTTATAAATGGTTCTTGCAAATGTCAGCCGGAATTCTCCATATTAAGGAGAGTGTTCAAGGGTATCCTATGGGGGAAGAAGAATTTAGTTTTAATGAGTCAATCTCTCTTTCTGTTTGGTGTGCTTCAGCTTCTCTCTTCTGAGTCTTAATGGTTATTGCTGGAATGGTCTCACTTGGCATTTTTCACTGAGATGGATGGTTATTTGCTCACAGGAGAAGTTTTGTAATTGACTAATTATGTAACACATTGTAATATTTTCCAGTCATCTCAAAAACCACAGTCTGGCTACCGATTCTCTGTGTTGTTGCCATTGTTGTTATTGTTTCATATAATTTCATCTTGATTTAAGTAAAGTCAAAATAAGATGCAACAAAACTGTCACTGAGAAAAATAGCCATTTACACACTTAGAGAAAATAGCCACACACCATCTGATAGACTATCAAAAGATAGTCAAAAACCTCATTTCTTCAAAAATGTAACACTAACAAACATGCTTCATTGTTGAAAACATCATTATAAAAAATAAGTGTTAGATATCTATAGTGTTTCTTCTTAAGTTTTTCTCTTTAAAAAATAGGAACATGACCCAATCTTATCATGAAGATGTTTCTAATCTTACAGGGGATGACTTTTAAAGAGACTGTTGAAGGGCAATTTGTAAATAATGTCTTCAGTATGAAAAGTAGTCCAGAAGAGTTACCACTTGTCATGTAAGCCCTGACAGCCAGGTTTTCCCCCTTTTTGTAACGCAAGGGCCTGCCTTAAGCTTTGATAGTCAAGGTGTCCATTGCTGTCCACAGGAGGAAATGATGAACCTGTCTGCCCTCCACCCACCTCAGGCTCCTTGGATAGCTGACCACGTAGGTCACTTGTTTTTTCTCTTCTCATGCCCCTGTCTGCAACCCCAGTAAAAGCAGAACAGCAGGACCTCCAGTCCTCTCATCTCTCTCTCTCATTCTTTCTCTCTCCACCCCTACTCCCTCTTCTCCCTCTGTCTCCTCCTCCTTCTCTCCCTGTCTGCCTCTTCCCCACCTCTCCTTATTGTGTGGCCCCAGGTGTGCTGTTAGTGCTAGGACTTATAGATAACACACCTTTTTTTTTGTTTCCTAAGGTTTCCTAATGGTTATTTTGAGTGCATCTTTCAATCATAACAGAACCTTACAGCCACATTAGTTACCCATCACCTGAGACCCACCACAACACCTCCCACAATGAGAAGCAAATAGGAAAAAATAGTTTTCGTGTCTTTAAAAATAATTGAAACCTCTGTGTTTTCAATTATTTGCATTCTTTTAATTCCATATTCCAGGTGGAGGAAACAGACATAGACTGGAAATGTTTCTTTGGAAGAATTCTGTTAGAACTAGAAAAAGGAAAAGACACTTGCCTTCCTTCACCTGCCTCCCCCTCTCCCTGCTGCCTGCCTCCAATGCCACACTTCTACCCATTTCCTGCCTTCATTGAAATAGATTTGCAGCAACTCTAGATTTAGTTACCACTAGTTGAAAATGTCTTTCAAGTATCTCAGAGTATTTCTTCATTGATACCAGATGAATTGAGTTATGACTATCACTCAAAAAAGTTCTAACCTCACAGAATGTTTAGTTCCCCTGGATAACTAATTGCTGTGCCAAACTTCTACACTGGTTTTTTGTGAATCAGGTTTGACTTTAATTTACCTTTCTATATTTTATTGGGAGAGCTCTGAAATCCAGACACTGGCTTGCTTGTTAACTGTAGCAGGAAAACTTATCATACCAAATGCTCCTTTTATTTACAGAAACATGAACAATTGATATGTTATTCAATGCTGCTTGATAATTATACTTCAAATGAGATGGTTTAACATTTTATTAAAATGTGTTTTTATTAAATGAGGATATATGATATAAAAGGACTAAAATATAAGCATTTATATGGGTTTCATGAAAAATAGATTAATTTATGTAGGCATCCAAATAAATTTCACCTCTATATTTTAGATATATATGCTAGTTCTGTTAAAAATAGACCCATGTAAGTTAGTAAGTTAGGCTGTTTTTTTTTTTTGTAAAAGTTAACTACCATAATTACATTATATTTAGAAACATATTCCATTGAAGATTCTGTAAATATCACTAACTTTATTCATTCAGCCAAAATCCAATAACTTATCATAACTTAATATGAAAGAAGAAATATTTCTAGTCAACAACAAAGTAAACTGCTCCATGTGTTTGTGTAATGAATAAAACCTATGACTTAGTATGTTCCTTTCTTTTTAAGATGAAGAAATATTTTATCTGAAACATACAAGAATTTTAGTGCACAACTATTAATATCTTTTCAAATAAACAGGAACATTTCTAAAATTGAATTTCATTGATTAATAAAATTTCACAGGTTTCACACATCCAACTCTATGACACATCCTCTGTATACTGCATCACACTTTCACCACCCAAAGGCAAATTTCCTTCCACCACCATTTATCTCCACTTTACTTCTGCTTCTCCCCTCAACCCTTTCCCTCTGGCAATTACCACTCTGTTGTATATATTTGTTTGTTTGTTTTTGATTAATTTATTCAAAATTTTTACCTAACCCCTCAAGTCCCCTCCCCTCTGACAGCTATCAGTCTGGTCTCTTTATCTATGAGTCTGCTTCAATTTTGTTCATTTACTTTGTTCATTGGATTCCACATATAAGTGAAATCATATGGTATTTGTCTTTCTCTGACTGTATTGTTTTACTTAGCATACTCTCCAGGTCCATCCATGATGTTGCAAATGGTAGAGTTCCTCCTTTTCTATGGCCAAATAGTATCACATTGTGTAAATGTGCCACTACTTTTTATCTACACTCGGGCTGCTTCCAAATCTTGGCTATTGTAAATAACATTGCAATACACATAAGGGTGCATATATTCTTTCAAATTAGTGCTTCAGATATATTCTCAGAAGTAGCATCACTGGGTCATAAGGCAGTTCCATTTTTAATTTTTTGAGATAACTCCTTACACTTTTCCACAATGGCTATACCAGTCTGCATTCCCACCAACAGTGCATGAGGGTTCCCTGTTCTCCACACCCTCATCAACACTTATAGTTTGTTGATTTATCGATGATGGCCATCATGACAGCTGTGAAGTGATATCTCATTGTAGTTATAATTTGTATTCTCTGATGCTTAGTGACATAGAGTATCTTTTCATATGTCTATTGGCCATGTATATGTCCTCTTCAGAGAAGTGTTTCTATTTAGGTTCTTTGCCTGTTTTTCAGTTGGATTGTTCATTTTCTTGGTGTTGAGGTGTAGAAGCTCTTTATAAATTTTGGATATTGACTCCTTATCATGTGTATGGTTAGTGAATGTGTTCTCTCATTCAGTGAGCTGTCTTTTCATTTTGTTGATGATTTCTTTCACTGTGTAAAACTTTTCAGTCTGATGTAGTCTCATTTGTTTATTTTGGAGGGTTTGTTTTCCTTGCCCAAAGAGATATATCAGAAAAAATGTTGCTATGAGAAATGGCTGCAGTGTTGCTGCCTATGTTTTCTTCTAGGCTTTTTTATGGTTTTGAGACATATTTAAGTCTTTAACTTGTTTAGAGTTTATTCTAGTGTATGTTGTAGGGAGATGGTTACTTTTATTTTTTTGGATATATCTGTCTAGTTTTCCCAACACCACTTATTGAATAGACTGCTTTTACCCCATTGTATGTTTCTGCATCCTTTGTCAAATATTAAATGACTGTAAAGGTGTGGGTTAATTTCTGGGTTTTTTTATTTTGTACCATTGATCTATTTGCCTGTTTTTTATGTCAGTGCCATGCTCTTTTGATTGCTATGTCCTTGTAGTATAATTTAATAACAGGTAGTGTGATATATTAAACTCTGTTCTTCTTTCTCAATATTGCTGAGGTTATTCTGGGTCTTTTTTGGTTTCATACAAATTTTTGGAATATTTGATCTAGTTCTGTGAGATATGCCATTGGTATATTACTAAGAATTGTGTTGCATCAATAGATTGCTTTGGGTAGTGTGGACATTAATTATGTAATTTCTTTCTATAGATAAACACAGTATATACTTCTACTTATTTGTATCTTCTTTAATTTCTTTCTTTTGTATCTCCTTATTTCCTAAGTACCAGTCTTTTACATCCTTGGTAAAATTTATTCCTAGGTATCTTTTTCTTTTTTTCTTTTTGTAATTGTAAATAGGATTGTTTTTTCCTTTCTGGTAATTCATTATTGCTGTATAAAAATAACACTGATTTCTGAATATAAATTTTGTATCATGTTACTTTACTAAATTAATTTATCAGTTCCGGTAGTTTTTGGTAGAGTCTTTAGGGTTTTCTGTATATAGTATCAAGTCATCTGCAAATCATGATAGCTTTACTTCTTCCTTTCCAATTTGGATGCTTTTTTTCCCTCTTCTTCTCTGACTGCTATGGCTAGGACTTTCAGTACTATGTTGAATAAGAATATCCTTGTCTTGTTCCTGATCTTAAGGTAAATGCCTTTAGTTTTTGACCATTGAGTATCATACTGGCTGTGGGTTGTCATATATGTTTTTATCAGGTTGAGGTATGTTCCCTCTATTCCCACAGTGCTAATTATCATAAATGGGTGATGGGTGGTTTTTTTAATGCTTTTTCTGCACCCATGTATATGATTATGTCATATTTATCCTTTATTTTGTTTATGCGATATACCACATTTATTGATTTGAGAATATGGTACCAACCTTTTATCTTTGGAGTAAATTCCACTTGATCACAGTGTATGACCTTTTTAACATATTGCTGGGATCTAGTTTGCTAATATTTTGTTGAAGATTTCAGCATCTGTGTTCATCAGAGACATTGACCTATAATTCCTTTTCTTTGTAATGCCTTTGTCTGTTTTTTTAAATTAGGATAATGCTGGCCTCATGAAATGTGCTGGGGGGTCTTCCTTCCTCTTGAATTTTTTGGAATAGTTTGAGAAGGGTAACTGTTAGTTTTTCCTTTAATGTTTACTACAATTCACCTGTGAATCCATCCAATTCAGGACTTTCATTTGCTGGGAGTTTTTTGATTAATGCTTCAGTTTTACTATGGGGGATATTCCCCCCAAAAAGGAATTATCTTATGGAGGGTAGGCCCCTTGTACTATAGGTTTCCCCCACTAGGTAAGTGTTCTATGAACCCATCTGTATCAGGGTTAACAGTTGGTGTTGTTGTGAGGGGCTGTGTTCACCTTCTGTGAATTTTTTTGAAGACTCTTTCAATGCATTTGCCCATTTCATGGTGGGTGATTTACAAGCACACCTGCACACACACGTTGAATGTTCATCAGTTTTTGACCAAAAATGGCATGACCCCCATGTCCCACCCTTCCTATTCACCCAATTTCACCCTGAATGACTTTTTTTGTTTGTTTCTTTCCCTGGATGAAAAAAGTCCTCAAAGGGAAATGTTTTACTGATGTGGAAGAGGTGAAACAAAAAATGACAGAAGCAAGAAATGCACCAAGGCCTGTAATACTATGAATTTCCCTCTTAGGACTGCTTTTGCTGTATCTCATAGATTTTGTGTTGTTGTGTGTTCATTTTGATTTGTCTTAAGGTAACATTTTATTTCTTTTTTGATCTCATTGTTGGACTGCTCATTGTTTAGTAATGTGTTATTAAGCCTCCATGTGTTTATGTACTTTTCATTTTTTTAATTATAATTGATTTCTAGTTTCATGCCATTGTGGTCAAGGAAGATGCTTGATATAATTTTAATCTTCTTGAATTTATTAAGACTTGTTTTGGTCTTGGCTGGAGTGGTTCAGTGGATTGAATGCTGGTCTGCAAACCAAAGGATTGCCAGTTTGACTCCCAGTCAGGGCACATACCTGGGTTGCAGGCCAGGCCCCCAGTAGGGGGTGCTCAAGAGGCCACCACACATTGATGTTTCTCTCCCTTTCTTTCTCTCTCCCTTCCCTTCTCTAAAAATAAATAAATAATATTTTTAAAAGACACCCTGTGTCCTAACTTGTGGTTTACCCAATATAAAACCATTTTTAATTACTATTTTTCAGTTATTAGCTGTCTCTTGTGTTTAAAGTTGGCAAGTAAGTGAACTTTGGACTACTGAAATATTATGTGTTGCTTTATTCATACAAGTTTGAGACCACAGGTGATGCATTTATTTTCTCTTATTTGCAAAGGGCTATGGTTAAACATGTTTGCTGTTCTTTGCTTCAAAGTTTTGTTTATTCTCAAAAAGAGAGATATTCTTGAGAGCTATTCATTCAGTACAAGGTAAGGGTGAGAGTCATAAGAAACAGAGTGACTACAGAAAAACAAAAAGATAAGGAGGGAGAGAGAAAGAAGAGATATAAAAGTAGTGGTTAAGAAATAAGCCACCAGATTCAGAAAAGCTTAGTTTAGGTTGTTTAGCATGTAATTTTTCAGTTTTTTATATTGGTCAAGTAAGTTATCTTCTGAAATTCTGATTTTTATTTTTTTACAAAATTGATGTAATACATTCGCCAACTTCACAGTTTTTTTTGTGTGTGTGTGTGTATAATACTTAAATGGATTAATCCATGTGAAGCACTAACCACAGTGGCTGTCACAAAGCTCGTAGTTGATAAATGTTAACTATTATTATTCCATATGATTGTGGAATACAAAATGGATGCTGACACCAGGCTTTCAAAATGTAAAACTGTTACTGCTCCTTGGATGAAAAGAAAAAAATAATAAAGTACTAGTAGTTGGGACTAAATATATAATTTCTAGTTTTATGCTATATATGCTTGTGGGCACACTGCAAGGTTGTAGACAAAGAGGGAAAAAGGGATTACAATTTAGTTTTGGAGAGAGAAACAATTGACTATGCTACTGTACTATAATCAAGGAATGAAAGAGATACTGCGGAAGCAAATGGAAAGAACGACTATGGTTAACATCAGCATTAGGGGGTGATTTTTTAAAAAGATGATCCCTGAAGCCTGAAGGAGGTGTTTACCCACACTTCTGTAAAGACGTAGGAAACATTGAAGCAGTGAGAGATCGATGGGTTCTAAATAGTGTCATCACATTTGCAAGGACCTTGATACGTGTCAAAACTGCATTTCGATGACTGCAATGAATTCATCACTAGGTTCAGGGGACAATAAAAAGATGAGAACCAGACAAATTATTTTACTTCCAATAAAATATTTCTGGTAAATCATCTGTATATTTCAGTGAAAGTTAATGTCTATGGCATAAAGTGCCTGCATACTCCCCATAATTTTCCACATTGCATCACTTTAGAACACTCCATTTTACTGGATTAGACATACATTTTCTAATGAATCTTAATGGAGTGTCTTATACAGTAAATAGATTATTACTTCCCAAATGTCTTGCCAAGGGGTATTTGGTTGAAATGAAATTACATTTTGGAAACTTTTACTTACATTCTTTAACAGGATGAAACTCAATATAGTTTAAATAACCAGCTTATTATGAACATGCATATTATTTGCACAATTTTGATTGAAATCATGTCATATTAAACATTTTTTCTTGAATGACTGCTACTGGCTAAAGTTAGAATAGGGCTTACTTTTGTAAGTATAATTTCTTGCCCTCTGAGCTGCAGATAGATCTCCTTAGAAAAAGCTGTCCCGTTACCCACTTTCTGCATGACAAATTGCTGCCACTGTAACGGTGACGATGTTGCTGTCTTCTGTTTCACTCAAGCACACACTGAAAGAAAATGACATTAATATTTTATGGTATTGTATTAAGGGTAGTTCATCCTTAATATGTAGACTTTCTACACAGCAATAAGTGTACGGTGATCTATACCATTTAGAATAAGAATTGTTACCCCAAGACAAAATATCTACTGATTTCACACAAAAACAAAATTTCAAAGAGCATCATTTTGTTGGAGTCTGATTTTATTTTCCATTAGGTGATTTTTACAACTACATTTCTTCAGAAGCCATAATTTTTTCTGTGGTTAATAAATGTTTTTGAGCATGTGTGCAGGGTATTCTGAAACAAGGACCAACATTATGAAAAAATCAATTATGCATAACTGAAAGGAATAACTACTAAGCACCTTAAGCATTAAAAAGTCATCCTGATCTAAGATAAATTTAATGGAATGAAATCCAATTCTTGGTTTATTTGACTGATTAAACAAAGGAAGTGGCCAATGCAACAAATTAGGGAGAATATTCATATTGAAGCTGCAGCAAACCAGCAATTAAATATTCATGTGGAATGAATTACCTTTAAAGCAAACATCTGTGCAATCTCTTTTCTAAGTAAATTTTCCATCTTTCTCCCCACATCGGAGTCACAAATGAGCAGAAAGATCACATCAACCTTAAACACAGCTTTAAAATATAAATAGAGCCAGAAAGAAATTGATGAAACATGTTCTGCTTTTTTTTCCTATTCCAATTTTCTGAACCTCTGATTTCCTCACTTATTTTTATCTTATTGTACTCTATCTTTTCAAACCACTTCAAATATTCTACTGGAAGTTAAATATTAAAACACAGTGTTATGTATGTTTGAAACTTTAACAAAACTATGTGTTATTTTATTCAGTCCTAACCTTCAAAATAGTGTAAAAATCCAACTGTGCTCTTGTGTATTAAAAACATATGTAATATTAATAACAGTATCTGGGTTATAATTTCTTTTTGATACTTATTATTGCCCTTAGTCATTACTATTGTGGAATGAGAATAACAGGAAAAAAGTAAAAATGTGGGTTTAAGAATATGGAATATAAATTCAAAGAAGAAAAGTAAAAGAAACAAAGTTTAAAATATACATGTTTTAAAAACATGTTAGACATGTTTTAAAAATAAATTACATTATGAACATCAAAACCACACTTTTTACTAAAGAATTACCATTAATAATATAAATTATAATGACAATATAATAGCCTAAATTAAATAAACAGAGAATAATTTTGGCTAGAGTAAATGTTGTGACAGAGGTTTCCTTGATCATGAAGATGTTTTTAGAAAACTTGTTCTTGAACTTGAATTCTCATCTGTATTTGGGAGAATACTCAGAGATATCACAGAGGAAAATGACATTCTGGGAATACAAAAAAGAAAAAGAAAAAGAAAGAAAAAATATATTTGATATAAGCCCCACACTTACTCATCTCTCAACCTAGAGGCAATTTCTCAAATTTGATTCAGGGAGGTGAAACCTAAGGAGGGTACAGTGGTGTTGACTACAGGGTTAAATGACATTAGTCCAGGTGGGACTTGCAGTACAGTACAGAGAAAGGAGGGAACTCTGTGAGCTTGGGGTTCCCCAGGACCCTTCACCAGAGAGTTCTCTCTTCAGACAAGGTGAAACTTCAAGGCCAAGCAGAAAACAGCTGCTGTGTAATGAAGAGGACGCGTGGGGCCTTTACCTAGCGATGACACCAACCTACATTCTCGTCAACAGTTCACAAGGGTTCCCTTTTCTTCGTATCCTGGCCAGCACTTGCTGTTCTTGACTTTTTTATAATAGCCACTCTAACAGATCTGAGGTGGTGTCTCCTTCTGGAATTCATTCTCATTTCCCAGATGATCAGGGATGTTGGTCGCCTTTTCTTTACCTTTTGTCCTTTCCATGTCTTCTTTAGAAAGTGTTTGTTCAAGGCCTTTGTCCATTTTTTTTAAATTGGGTTATTTTATGCTGTTGAGTTGTAGTAGTTTCTTATATATTTTATATATTGATCCCTTAACAGATACTTAGTTTGCAATTGTTTTCTTCCATTCCATAGGTTGCCTTTTTTTTGTGTTGATTATTTCATTTTTTTGTCCAGAAGTTTTTTTCGTATAATAAAATATAGGCTTTTCTACATCTATTTCATTTTTTAAAAAATCATCATATAAATAAAGCTCAAGTGTTATATAGGTTTCAATGCATAAGGCAGTGGTTTTTATAAAGTGAATTGGACCAGCAGCAGCGCACCACCTGGGGAATTATCAGAAATGCAAATTCATGGTACCCGTCCCAGAAATATTGAACTGTGAACTCAGGAGTTGGGACCTAGCAGACTCATTTTATCAAGCTCTCCAGGTGATAGTGATACATGCCTAAGACTGAAAGACATTGATTTTAAGGCATTTATTGTTACTTCCTTTCAGAGGGACACAGGCTCAATGTTGTCAGGGATAGTGAAAGGTGATTTCCCTGTATTGCCATTTCCTGAGCAATGCTTTAAAAAGTAGACAAATGAAAAGGCAGATTCGCAGATGTACACATATTTCCAAATGCATCAAGTTAAATATATTACTTTTGTGCATAAAATATGTACAGTTTTTTTTATGTCAATCATATCCCAATAAAGTGGTTTTTAAAAAGCCAACCATCAAACAAATCAGGATAATTATTAAACAGTCTCATCATATTTCCAGCTTGGTAATCTTTAATAACTAAAGTACAATAAACATTTGCCTTTCAGAAAAACCTTTTAAAAAATTGAATTTTTTGAAATCCAAAAGACTAGAAAAATATGTCTACTCTATGTCTCCATGGAGCTATTTAATCATTTGTTTACAATATGAAAAATAATTCACCTAAAACATTAATTTCCCAAACAGTGCCTTTGGTTGGTGTTTAATAAACTCTTTGAACATTTAGCTCAACAGACTGGTTAATTTGATCTAGAGCTTCAAACAGTTGCAGAGAAGTGTCTTGGGATGACAGCAGCTAGAACACAAAGAACGCCAACAATTTCTAATGCCGTCATTAAAATTCTAAGCTTATTGAATTATTTGCTTTTCATTTAGTCTCAAAAATCTATGACATTTAATTTATGCTGTGAATTTCTAATGTACAAACATCTATTTTAATTAAAATTCAGTCACAACAGGCAAGATTAACTGGGACCAAAAAGCTCACGAGGAAATTGTAGTAGATTAT
This sequence comes from Mormoops blainvillei, assembly GCA_004026545.1. Taxonomy (NCBI): domain Eukaryota; kingdom Metazoa; phylum Chordata; class Mammalia; order Chiroptera; family Mormoopidae; genus Mormoops; species Mormoops blainvillei. The sequence goes on from PVJD01005275.1 coordinate 16,393, forward strand.
TTCAAGACTGAGTATTTCAAGAATTTCTTTGTTATGCCAAGATCCATTTATTAAGATTTTTCTGTCCTTTCATGGTTTCATCACAATAAATTTTACTTTCTAGGCAGTTTCATAAATGAGTAACGGGAATACCACTTGTAATTCTCAGAAGAACTTAGTAATGATGAGCAAAATTACTTTGATTTATGTTGCATTATGTAGATGCTAAAAAAGAAATAATAGGAAGCTGTGTGTTAATTATAAACATGGTGGCAGGACCATCTTAATACATACAAGAATATTAGAGACAAAAAGGTTTCTGACAGTTTTACACTGTCAACACACTCATTTAATTATTTTTGCTATTCACTATTAACTGACTCTTCAGTCACATCTTTATTTCATGTGTAAATTGGCAATCAAGAAAGATAAAAATCAAAATTGTAGATGTTTAAATAGATGCTTATATATGTATAAGTTTCTTTCTATCTAGAGCATTCCCTTAAGTGTGCTTTTGTTGGTTTTTTTGTTTGTTCATTTGTTTGTTTATTTTCTGTGATGTACTTCCGGAAGAATTTCATCAGTTGTCTGGGAGATTGCCTGCCTCATTCTGGATTTATCTAAGAGTTTTCTCATGGTGGCATTTAACTTGTTCCACTATTTTAAGTATTCACTCTGGGATTTACATCTAAAAGCTTGATTTAAGTGGACCTATTGGCAAGAAAACTTCAGAGATGATGCTGTGTCCTTTATACTGCATCAAATCAGCAGCACATACCGTCAGGTTACTCCACTATTAGTTTTGGTAAGTTCGATCATTTGGTTAAAGCAGTGCTTACCAGAATTTCCATTTTAGGGGCATTTGTTTCTTTGATTAGTGGTCTATGGGGTGATAATTTGGCAAATGCAACTATCATGTTTTCCTTTGTACTTCACCCCATGATTATTTTCCTTATAACATACTTGGAGTTGCAAAATGTTTTCTAAAAACTATAAGATGATGTATCATTTACTAGTCACATTTTTTCTGTGCAGGAAAGGCTTTCATACCACTGTGTCTTTTTATTTGCTTATTTGTTAATTGAATATATAAGAAATCAAAATTTTTAATGTATGACCTATTAATATTATTTTGATGTTTAAATGATATCTTCACTTTAATGTTGAATCATTAATTAAAAATAATACATTTTTTTGTTAATCCTTTGTTAAAATTTCTTATATTGTCTTTCATTGAATGAAGCTTATTCTTTAATATATTTCTAAGGAAGGGGTCATAAGTAGTTTTCCTTGTGTTCTTGCTATTTCTTGTTTGTTGTTTGTTTATCCCTTGTGCATTCTATATTGCTTACTATTTTCTATATTGAGTACATGAAGAAGATCTTGGTCAGATATAAAGTTTTCTTTTTAAAAGTGTTTGCACTATTTCCTTATTGTATTTTTCCATTACCATTTATCTCCCCTTTAATCTTTCTATTTTAATTTTCTAGAAAATGTTGCTCCACTCCCAACTTTCTTTGTATGTGTCTATTAAAACGTCTGCAGAGCAATTTGTTTTTATTTCATTGTATATTTTATTTTGTATCTGACGTTCTTCTTGTCTAGGCTGAATAACCAAAAACTTTTTAGTAATTAAAATACAGCTTTTCACAGATACAGGTTTTGTTGTTGTTGTTTTAAGGTTCACCACTCCAGATCAATTTTTCAGGCCCAAGAACAAACATATGAATATATAGATTTTAGTACTTTTTATATCAGAAAGCTTTATTTTCATTGTGAATATTAGTTTTTTCACTGTTTTGGTTTTGTTCTTCACAGTCTACTATATGCATTTATATACATGTGTTATATATCTCCTCCTACATCTATGTATTTATGCATTAGTATTTGTATGTATGTATATATGTTTTTTTCTGGGACCCATATTATTTTGCCTTACTATTTTCATGTGTGGTTTTTCATTCTTATCTATACTTATTACTTCACATGCAGTTTTTATCTATCATTCAGTTGGTACCTTGTAACATTTCTGAGGTTATGTCTCATTCTTCATTTGTTGTTTTGGTTCAGTTTACTTTTACACTTACTCTATCTGAAAGGAAAAAATGGACTCAGGTAATATTAAAAACCTGGAAAAACATGCTATTGAACATGATTATTGTCTGAATTTACCAATCATATGCTTAACTCACACTTCAAGGATCATATTAAGAAACATTGCACATTACAATCATGAGTGAGGTTTTTATAATATCTAATGCTGTATTGCATATATCATTTCTTATTCAATTTTATTCAATTAAGAGGCAAGAAAGTACAGTGTAACCTTTGCCAGGTCTTCTCTCACACAGCAGAGAGTTATCCGGTTTTTCATATTTAAATTATTGGTTGGTGTCAGAGCCCAGCTGTTCAGCTAGGGTCGGTTTCGGTGGTGAGAGACCCAAGCAAAAGAAAACACAAGGAGCTGACATAGGAGCTCCAATTCACACCACAAGCAAGCAGCACCACAGGCTGAAAGCAGCAGCAATTTATTGTTGGGTACAGGGGTTTTTATGTAAGCTTAGACAATAGTGAAATCGTGCCACAGCTTAGGTCACTGGGGACTACGGTGCATGTGTACAATGACTCATAGGTATCTGACAATGGCTCATAGTTCTGGGCTGCTGGCCCAGACTAACCTCCAAGGGCACAACATAGGCTGCCTGCCCTGGACAGACCCTCAGGGGCCCCCACACTCCAGGGCCTACACAGGTGGCATGTTTATGTTCCTATAGTAGCTTTGCATTAGTACAAATGATCTCTTATTATTAACAAAAAATTCATAAACATTTTCTATACTGGCAATGACAGATTGAGGAGGTGGGGTAAACAGTTTGGATGGCTCATTTATTTTCTTTAAGAGTTTTCTTTTCTGGTGTTACAGTGAAGCTCAGGTTTTTAATAAATGGTACCTATATGTGTGTTTGTGGTAGGGGGAGGTAGGTCAGTGTGTCTTCTGCTTCTGATTTTGTGACACCTTTTTTCTCAAAGGTTTATAAACTTCAAACGCATTAGGTCTTTTCTTTCCCCACCAAGCCTCCTTCCTCTGTTCTCCCTTGTTTCCTAGATGTGCTTCTTAATACTGCTTTCTCTAGAATTCCACACTTTTCAAACTCTTTCTATGTATCAGATCTGACCTATTGTCAAAATTTTTAGGGCAGGAAACTATCTCCAGGGGAAGTTTTAGTAATAACCATGACTGTTACTGTCCCTCTACACACCCTTCTCATTTTGCAATGCTTTGTAAAATTTGTACTCATTACTGGGCTTCACACTCGTGTCTGCTATTTTTCAAGTGTTGGTTTCCCCAGTTATGTGTAAATTGAATTTTTCAGTAGTCTCTGTTTATTGATCATCCTATAGGATATGTGAAGTAGTTCTAACCTAAGGTTGTCAGCATCGTCTTATGTAAACCATGAACTTTCAAGCCCATATATCATAAATAGTTAAAAATCAGTGGAATTAAAATATATAGCCCTGTCTTAATATTTTTTAGTAAATTGATCCATGTTATAAAAACTTAAAAAATGATTAGGAAGACATAAAAAGAGTCAAATTATTCCTGGGAGTAAAGATAAGAATTTAGGATTTTGTAAATGAAGTCTTCATAGTCACTCGGGAAGGCAAAGATTTTGTGTGAGGTTAATTAGAAAATCACAGTAAATCTGAAGGCAATGAAGTGGAAAGCAATGACTCTTCTTTCATGATTCATTTATTCGGTCAATACTACAAGGAAATGACTTTGTCCTTTTAAAGTATATGTTTTTAAATTAGATAAAATATAGCAAAAGTTGTCATTTATTGATTTTCAATTACTCTGAACCACAAATTCAGTGGCTTGGAGGTTAACAAGTCTACCTCGTATTGTACACTTACCTCCTGAATTAGAAGTGTAACACGTTTTCTATTACATATAAAAAGAGATACTGTAATGATTACCCTTCTTTCTTTTTCTCCTATCCTTTTCTTCTTTCTCCTCCAGGTCCTTTATTTTTCTTATCACGTATGCATTTCTCCTGTTGAACACATAAAATTGCATTATTTTGGATGTAGAAAAAATGATTTTCCATTAACATGGGGTAAATGTTGAAGGCATTCTCATAACCTTTTCACATGTAACCTGTCCGAAAGAAGGAAAAAATGGACTCAGTTAGTATGAAGAAACCTGGAGAATATATGCTGTTGAACAGGACTGTTGTCTAGATTTACTAATTTTGTGCTCATATAATATTGTAATCATATTCTGGAACACAATTTCAGGAGCTTGATCTCTACAAGAAATTTTCTATGGAAATAGTAGCAAGGCTTATAGTAATACATTAACTCTCTTTCCATGCCTGAATAAAACCAAGAACTTTAGAAAACTGTGGGATTATGAATCAAAATTTTTCTTTTTATTCTTAAACAGTAGTCTGGAAATTCTGTTTAGCAAATTTCAGAGATGCTTATATTTCTTAACAATGTGTTTTGGACAATCACTGTAGGAAAGATTTGTTTATTTATGTTTTCAATTGGCAGACTGTACTGTTTAAAAAGAACATTGAGTGAAAAAAATCACTGGACTGGAGCACAAGAGTGTGTGAATGTGTTGGTGAGAGTGATGATGTGTATATAATTAAGATGGAAAAAGCAAAACGTGTTTTTCATTTAGGGGAAAGGGGGTTGCGAGGGAGGGGACAAAAAACAAAATATTATAGAATGCAAGGTCACTAGAAAGGGCTGTTTATCAATGTTTGAGTAATGTAGATGATTTCCTCATCAATATTCCATTATTTTTATGGAAAATTGTCATTTCTAAAATGTTTTTATAACCAATAAGCATAATTAGACAATTAATTATAGGGGCATTAAAAACTTCAATTATTCTGAAAATATGTTAATTAAAGCCCTAATACTATGAATTTTTCTTCTTACTGAATTTGAAAATGAAACAAAATAAGGCTAATGAGAAATAATGCTTTGTTCAGGAAGGGTTATGAAGAAACTACTTTTCACATGTTTTTGTGATGTATTAACAAACTAGAAAAGCCCCCTAAATTTTGCAATGTGTTCTAAAGAAAAAAATATTTTTATTATTTAATTCAGTTATAATTCTCTTGGTTATATGCATATCAATATCTATCAAGGGATAATATCGCAAATTGTAGAAACATCTAGATGTACAAAAATGCTAATTTTGATATCCAGAAATTGAAAATATTTTGGTGAATTTAAGATATATTCAATGTTGTATGATGCAAACATTTAAAAGTAGATTTAAATATCAATCCTGTCACAGGAAATCCATAAGTTGATATAGGAAAATTATGGAAACTACACCAAATTTCAGAGATGTTTACATTTCATAACATTGTGCTTTGGACAGTCACTGCAGGAGAGATTTATTTATTTATATTTCAATTGTCAGACTGTATTTAACAAACATTGAGTAAAAAATCACTCTACCAGGAGACAAGAGTATGGGACATTGACTACTGTGTGAACCTTGTTTACAAGATTTCTGTACTTTCTATATTTCTTTCAAAAATGTGGTTATCTCACATATGAAATTAAATTTTTATTTTGTAACTCTGAGAGCAGAACCTTGGCTGCGATCAACATTAGCTCCTGCCATTGCACCAGTATACCGTTTCCCATGTAGACACGTTTTTCCTGAGAACTGCCTTATGGTGACAGAGGTGCCCACCGTTATGGGCACATTGGAAATTTTCCTTGTATACCTCTCCTATGAGATCCTTTTGCAGATTAGCCTGATCATTGTTGATCATTTTCCAGTCGCTTCTTTATTTCTATAAATGCTTACAACATGGCAATTACATATACATATCAGGTCATTTCAATCTCAGAATTCCTTGAGTATGATTCAGTTTATTTTTTCTTTCATGGTAACTTTTTTCCTGCAGTTGTTTCACAATGTTTGTGTGTGTATGTGTGTGTTATGACTTCATGTTGGGGTTATCTGAGGATATAAACTACTGAGGGACCTGGTTAAGCTGATTTTTTATTTCTCCTTGACCCATGCTCTCCTTGAAATCATGGCTTAGCTAAAGGAAATATTTCCAACTTCAGTCCTTGAGCAGGTCCAGCACCTTGCCTCCTGAATTCTAACTGACCTTTCGCACGTAAGGCTCTGTGTTTATGGCATCACCTGATGCTCTTGACATACCATGGGCTTTAGCACTAGCTTATCACTGTGTAACTATGCTTCCTGCTCCTCTTTTAGGATTTATCTTATATATTTGTGAATGCAAGTTGATGTTGTAGGGAGAGGGGTTCAAAAGTTTCCATTAATATGTAACTTCTGTATTGCTTGTCTTTCTCAAGTACATTTTTGTATTCTGAAAAAGGGATATCTTCTAAATAGTAATCTACAGACTGACACACAAATTTTCTAGTGTGGTATACAGGCTTTTTTTTCATTATTAAGGTTTTATTTATTTTTTTAGAGGAGTTTAAGATTCACAGCATAACTGAGGGTAAGTATAGAGATTTCCCTTATACCTCTGGCAGGTTATTTAGGCTCTGATAATACCCAGCACGTTAGCTTCTGGTTAACTAGTGTCTCCTGAGGGCAGTCCTCATTGATAACAGAGTGTTCTGGAGTATTTCAACATGGTTCCTTTTCTACCCCTCTCCCAGAGGAAAGAGGGTACTTTTCTCTAATATTTACAGTGGCAATCTGGTGAAGGTTCTCAAGGCGAACCTCACAAGATTGTACAGTCCCCCTAAGACTGGGCCCCATGAAGTTTTTAAGTCTCTGAGTTCTCCTCATTGAGCCCCCAATAATTCTTCAATTGTAAGTTCCAGTTTTCCCTCCAGTGCTGACTTCCCCAGGGGCTTCTGCTCCTCAGGCTGCTCCAGTAAGATGTAACCCATGAATTCTTCCTCTGTCTCTCCTAGCATGGGGGCTGTCATTTGTCCTGTTTCTTCCCATATAAGGCCTTTCAAATTGTGACCCATGACTGACTTCCTATGTCCTTCCCCTTAATTCTGCTTATTCCCCTTTCATTGTAAATGTCAGAAATATTGGATTATAATTTTTTTAAATGCACTAAGTGCTCTCAGAATTCAACTGAAATACGATTCCTGTGTGGTATTTTTTATGAACTGTTAAGACACTAAGGCAACCATATCCTGAATTCTAGAGGAAATTTTAGCTTTCATTTTTTAAATTATTTTTGAAGGAACACAAAAATTCATTAGTATTTATTTTATTATCATTCACTCAATTATTAAAATGTCTTTCACTCTGTGTGTATGTGTTTATGTACAACTTTATACCTCTATCTCTTTGTATATGTGAGAAGTTAGATTTATGGAATAATAAAAAAAAATCCAAAAGATTTAGGACTTTTATATGAGGAGCAATGAAAGATAATCTTGTTAGTGCAATCAGATATTACATTAAACTTGGAGATTTACTGGTATCAGGAATAAAGGAGAAAATAATATAGAGCAAAAATCTTGTTATCTTCTCATAGTTAATCCTATAAAGTTTTGGGAGAAAAATAATTGACCTACTGCCAATACCAAAAGGAATGTGTCATATGGGACTTTTCTCAGGGTCATTGCATCTGATTAATGGACAATATCTTTAGCTATTTGGAGTTATTTTTAGAACAATATATAGAAATTATTTAAAAAAAAAAACAACTTCCTATGTCAGACCATGATAGATTTGGATTTGTTTTGGAAGAGCATTTTGAAGCTTCTCTAGTAAAAGCATGTGATGCCCTTGGGAATCAAACTTAAAATATGAAGAACAACACTTAAAACCTATGACAATGAATTTTAGCATGTTTCATGGACTACCAAATATAATTTGGAAAGTGGAATTTTGGCAGAAATTTGAAAAGTTAACCAACCTCACATATCCTGGCAAATGAGACATATGTGGTTTCTAGTCCAAGCTTAAATATGGAAAAGCTGTCACTCTGCTTTTGAATTTAAAAAAAATGATTACTTTCATGTCTGATAGCAAAACACGTAATAGAGTTCATCTATAGAAATAGCTTACACTAGAGACAATTTTCATTATATCAATGTTTTGGATTTGTACAAATGGCTAAGATAAATATTTTGTCCTCAAGTTCTGTATCATAAAGCATGGAAAGTCTTTTTTAATAGAAAAATTATATTACCAATTGTCAGTTGATATTATCTATTGACTTCTCAGTCATAGAAAATTATTATTATTATTATAATTCCTGACTTTCTATATGGTTGTGTGTGCATACATATATACAAGTAAATCATATATCTACTGTAAAAATAGAATACATAATAATTTAATGAGTTTGACTGACACATTGCATTATTTGTTAACATCTGTAGTTTTAATAGATGTTTCTTATATAAGAAACAAAGCATTTGTGCATCCCCCTAAGTTTCATGCACTGCATGAATTAAATTTTGTCCCAGAAAGTTTTACATATTCTGTTAATTTCAGAAATTTATCTTCTTTTTTTAATTTTTTATTTATTTATTATTTATCCTCACCCTAGGACATGCCCATTGATTTTAGATAGAGAGGGAGAGAGAGAGAGAAACATCCATGTGAGAGAGAAACATCGATTGGTTGCGTCTTGCATGCGTCCTGACTGGGATGGAACCTGCAACCCAGGCATGTGCCTTGACTGAGAAGGGAATTGAATCCATAAACTGAAAATTTATGGGACAACAATCCAACCAACTGAGCCACACCAGCCAGGGCTACTTATCTTCTTTTATTTTTTATTTTGTTGTTGAATTTTTCTCCGGACTTCTATTGACTGGTTACTCTTACTCTCTAACTTCATATTCAAGACTTTTTTCCTTCCAACTTAATCAAACCTCCAAATTCATAAATTATTCTTCTAATTGCAAGAGAACTCAAATCAACTTTAGGAGAATCAATAACAAACTCAATAAAACAGTTTTCACTAAATTTCTTTATTTTAACAAATGTGAGTTTTCTCTTTCTTAAAAAAAAAAGATGTGTGTTCCTCTAGCCCTTTTCTCTTTTTTTTCCATTTTTTTGGGGGGTATATTTTATTGAGTTGCTATTACAGTTGTCCCATTCCCCCCACATATCTCCTCTGCTCTGCACCCCATCCCATCATCCTCATACCTCTTAGTCCATGTCCATGGGCTGCACACACCAGTTCTCTGGCTTCTTAATTTCCCATACTACTCCCAACCTCCCCCTGTCCACTTTGTTTTTTGTTTGTTTTGTCAACATTTTCCAGCCACCACTTTCCCCAGCCCCACCAGCCCCCACCTCCCACCCTCAATCCTTCCCCTCCCTTTCCCCTGTCATCACCCTGCCTCCTCCTCTCTGGTTATTGTCAGTTTGTTTTTTATTTCAATGTTGCTGGTTATATTTTGCTTGCTTGTTAATTTTGTTGATTAGGTTCCACTTATAGGTGAGATCATATGGTATCTGTCTTTCACTGCCTGGCTTATTTCACTTACCATAATGCTCTCCAGATCCACCCATGCTATTGCGAAGTGTAGTAGTTCCTTCTTTCTTCTGCTGCATAGTATTCTGTTGTGTAAATGTACCACAGTTTTTTGATCCACTCATTTACTGATGAGCACTTAGGTTGCTTCCAATTCTTGGCTATTGTAAATTGTGCTGCTATGAACATTGGGGTGCATATGTTCTTTAGAATTGGTATTTCAGGATTCTTAAGACATAATCCTGGCAGTGGAATTGCCGGGTCAAAAGGCAGATCCATTTTTAGTTTTTTGAGGAAATTCCAAACTGTTTTCCACAGTGGCTATACCAGCCTGCATTCCCACCAACAGTGTTGTAGGGTTCCCTTTTCTCCACAGCCTTGCCAGAATTTGTTGTTTGTTGATTTGTTTATGATGGCCATTCTGACTGGTGCAAAGTGGTATCTCATTCTGGTTTTAATCTGCATCTCTCTGATGGCTAGTGATGCTGAGCATCCTTTCATGTGCCTGTGTGGCTCTTTTTTCTGATGATGGAAATTGCAAGAACTGCTGTGTGTTTTTCCCCACCCACACAAAATATTATGTTATCTGATTGTGAACCCATGATACAGATTTAAATGAAAGAGAGTAAACAGATAATAAAAATTTCATTCTTTGTAGTGAAATATGAAAGATTCCAATGCACAACCTCCCTGGTGTCTGACATTAAGAGATAACAGAGAAAAGATGGATACAGTGTAAATGAATGAAGAGAAAAAACAAAACTTTCTCAGTGAATTATTTTTTTTTAATTTAAGTATCCTGTGTTTCACTTTTCTTTTCAATTCTTACCGACAGAGTTATGTTTTATATGGTAACAGTATTGACTTTCATTTTGCGTACCCCAGTTGGAACAGAGATGGACACCTTAATCAGTGCTTTCATAGGCATACAAATGTCACTTTTTGGAGACTGCACATAAAACTGTTTCTAGTGCATAGCTGCTCATTTTATTTTTATCACAAAACAGTATGCTTTGTGATTTGAACACTCAATTGAGCTTTTCTAAGTCAGTAAGTCACTTAAAATAACTTTGCCACTTGGAATAATTAAAGGCCAGTAAAGATTATTAACAGTGACACACACCTCAATTCCTAATTTTCATATTCTTTTGCAGTCAAAGGGGACAATGAAAACTCTATCCTACGTTCATATTCTATAGAGAGAAATAACTCTTGATGGGATCAAGGATGAAAAGATATATATAACATTTCTCACTGAAATTTAAAAATTTGGTGATTCTACTCTGAATATCGTACCTAATTATTATATTTAACATATTAAATGGCAATCGAAAAATAAATAATGATATTTTTGCAAAAGCCTATATATATCAGCTGTACAAAGTATTCCCAAATATAAACTAACTTAAAAAACCTATTTTGGGTTTCATCCAAGAATTCATGAATATTTCATGAACTGCTGAAAGGATTTTCAATATGATCAACATCAAAGTATTCGATAAAGCTTAAAAGTCCTTGGCAGTTGATGGTACATGCACTTCAATATATGAGCTAATTCATTTGCAGTGTTCTCATACAGGATTTTAGTAAAGGAAATTAAAACTTTTGTCAATTGCGAAGTGACTGCTGATTGGCAACTTTTGTCCCTGATCAGATGCTGCAAGTCATTTGAAATAAATAGCTGTAACCTGCTGTTACCCGCTTTACAGAGTCCCTGGCTATAAATTAGAGTAGTATTGATGAGAGCTTTACTTTTGTATCATTTTAAAAATAAAAATCAAGAGAAAGTGCTTACACATTTTTACATTTTCTCCAAACTTCTTATTAATTGTTGACGAGTGCTTGATACTTTCCTAATTCACATTTCCTACTGTAGGGGAAAAAGACAGAATACTTTTCTGTGACAATATTATTAAAGTTTTTTATGAATGAGGTAAATTGTGTTTCTTATATTTCCAAATTTCCTAGACTTTAAGCTTTATTAGATTCAGGTATTTTATTAACAATCATTTTTATTTCTGGGATGTTGCAGAACTAAAAACTTTTAAAATAAAAGTTTTTAACTTTTATTTATCTATTGTAAAACTGTTTTGGTAATAAATATTTTATGAATATCTTATAAAATATTTTATTTAAAAGGCATGGCATGGCTCATGCCAGTTAAACTTTGAATCACATTATTCTGAGGTTATTCAATACTTCAAGAAATTCTAAGATAGTCACTTAATGTACCTCCTTATTATCTTCAAAAGCTTAAAAATCAATACAGCTTTAAAATATGTGACCTGTCCTGAGCAAGACAGGATCTAATTTTTCTTAAAATTACATTTTTTAATGGATTAAGGAAAAAAAATCACTTAATGGTGCAGTTTAGTAGGATATTGCAGAATCTCTGAAAAAAAGTCTCAACAATTATAACAATTATTTATTTATGAATTTTTGCCTGTATTCTTTGGTTAATATTACATTAATTAAATCTATGTTTTGTAGTGGTTTTAGAGCTTAGTTCTACTGTATTGTATGTCTCATTGATCTTCCTTATAAATATTAAAGCAAATGAACTCTTTCCAGTTTGTTAACATAAATAATGTATCTCTGGAACCTAGACACTTACTGGAAATTTTTTGCATTTTAAATAAGGCGTTTCTAAACTTGAATCCTCAGAGACATTATAGAAGGACAGTTTTCTGATTAAGGGTTTTATTCCAATAAATAACCATTAATGCTTAATAACTCTGATACATTTTTAAATGTGGTGTTTTATTTATTTATTTATATTTTTGAGATATAATAATACATTCATATTTTAAGCTTTAAGTTTTGGAAATATTTAATATTTTTAATTTTTTTATTGTTGTTAAATTACAGTTGCCCTTATTTCCCCCCCATTACTCTCCCCTGCCTTACCCACCCCCATCTTCCACTTTCAATCTTCCCCCACCCCTTGCATTGGCTGTCTTTGCCAATGGGTCCCTTATACAAATTCCTTGACTTAACCCTTCCCCTTCTTTCCTCTGTTATCCCCCTTTGCCTCCCCTCTGGTCACTGTCAGTTTGTTCTTTATTTCCATGTCTCTGGTTCTATTTTGTTTGTTTGTTTCATTAATTAGTTTCCACTTATAGGTGACATCATATGGTATCCGTTTTTCACTGCCTGGCTTATTTCACTTAGTATAATACTCTTCAGTCCCATCCATGCTGTTGTAAAGGGTAGGAGCTCCTTCTTTCTTTCTGCTGCATAATATTCCATTGTGTAAATGTACCACAGTTTTTTGATCCACTCATTTATTGATGGGCACTTAGCCTATTTCCAGAACTTGGCTATTGTAAATAACGCTCTTATGAACATTGGGGTGTAGAGGTTCTTTTGAATTGGTGATTCAGGATTCTTAGGGTACAATCCCAGTGGTAATTTGTATTTGTAGAAGCATATGTAATTTCCGGATTAGGTTTGAAAATAGAATATACCAGAAATTCATTGACTGTAGATGACTTCCATTATACATAAGGTTGATGAACATTCAGAAATTCTAATTCTATGACCTTCAAGGAATTCATATGTGTTCTTCAATATGCATAGTAGTCCATTAAATTAACCTAATAAAGCAATAGGATGTTAATATGGTCTTTGGCCATATAAGCAAGGATTCTCCCAATTTGAATTACATAAGCCAAAGTTTATATTGTTGGTCAGGTTTTCCTTGAGAAATTTCTATATGAGCTATAGTGTTGTCCAGTATGTAATCCCAATCATCCCTTGAACAAAATGTCTAGGGGTAAGAAACTTTGAAACTTAGTTCTGTGTGACTGTCAGTAAATGACTTAAATAGTCCAGATTTCACTGTAAAATATGAGACAAATATAATGTCTTCTTGAACTTCCTTAAGACTAAATCTGAAAATCATAAGCTTAGTACCAAGCACATTGAACACTCAATACTATCTAGCTATGTTTGCTCTTTATTTCTACGTCTAAGTACTCCTCGAGTATACCTTCGGGTGCATAATTATATGTCATCAGGTATTTCCACTGTTGGACTAAGACAATTTTTGAGAAATGATATTTCCTCCTGCTATCTCTAAAGATAAATGATCAGTAGCTACTGAAAGCAAAGTAAGGGCATCAAAAGACAGATATGTTCCAAAATTTATCCTGGGCATAATAGAATAAATCAGATATAAAGAAAACATTTGGAGCCAATATATTAATCCCTCAATTAAAAAATGTATATTTGTGCCCTGGCTGGCATGACTGAGTGGATTGAGTGCCAGACTGCGAACCAAAGGGTCGCCAGTTCGATTCCCAGCCAGGGCACATGCCTGGGTTGTTGACCAGGTTCCCAGTAGGTGACATGTCAGAGGCAACCACACATTGATGTTCCTCTCCCTCTCTTTCTCCCTCCCTTCCCCTCTCACTAAAAATAAATAAAATCTTTTTTAAAAAATGTATATTTGCTTTTGGCCCCAAGCATGATGATTATGGATTATATTGCTTTAAACAGAGTTATTACTCATATAAACTGAATGTTGCATATGTAATCAAATAATTAGAATGAAGGTTGGTGTTACTGCATGTAACTGATACACACCGACATCAGGATTGGTGAATTATATTTCTGTGTGACTGTGTATGTATATATATGAGGTATATGTGTATATATTATATATGTATACACACACACATATATATGTATATATGCCTCAAACATATTTTCTAAGTATTGAATGTGACATGTGCTATGGAACAATTTTGGTGCCATGCAATGTGAGGACTCAGCTCACCACCGTTGTCTTTGAAGGCGGAGGGAGCCAACAAATCAAAGAATGTGAGCAACCTGTAGGAGTGAGAAAATGCAAGGAGATGTTCTTCTCTGAAGCCTGCAGAAGTAACTTAGATTTCCTGATGCTTGATTTAAGCCCAGTGACCTCTTTAAGACTTCTGATCTTTTAAAATGTAAGACCATCAATATGGGCTGTTTTAAGCTTCTATATTTTAAATTAAATCTGCATTTAATGGTGTTTAATGTGAAAACTTTTACACATTGAAAATTTGTGGCAATATATGGTAGTTTGGGGGAAATTTGTTACTGTAGCAGTAAAACTAAAAAAAAATCTTGCATTTCTCTGAAATTCAAATTTAAGTGAGTATATGAATTTTTATTTACTAAATCTGGCAACCTAAAATAAATAAATATATTAGAAGTTTAAAAGACATATTTGGGTAAAATATTTTATTTTAATTATACAAATGTTGGTAATTTATGTATTACTTTTTATAGCATGACTCTATGTATGATTATGTGATTAATTCCAGAATCACTCACCAAACTCTAAAGCTCTATGAGGGAAAAGACCAATAACTTTATTCTATGTTATATCCTCGGAACCTTGACCAGTGCTTCAGTATAGAATAGGGTTAGTCAAAAGATTTTAGAAGAAAGAAAGAATGATGGTTTGAAAGAATATACTATAAGTAGTAAACAGTGATTTATTAGATTTTTGTGAAAAAGGGAGGCATTTCTATTAAAGAAAAGTCACCATAGGTGCAATGTTAGGGCAATTTCAAATAAACCATGATTAAGTACCTAGCATGTACTTAACTGTGAAATATAACGATGACGAAGGCATTGTCTCATTCGGCAGTCAGCTATTCAAACAAGTACATATAGTATGTTGCAGTTCTTGCTATACAGTAATTGCTTGCCCAAAATTGTATCTTTGTGCATTTAATTCTGTAACTTATTTTAATTTAGGAAAAAACTTAATTTTAGTACATTTAAAAGTTATTTAAGATGAGAACAATTAGAAATGAAGGGAAATACTCAAAACTAGGCAGAAGAAGTAAAGCAGCTAACACAAGAAGGGAGATGGGTAAAATGACAGATTGGAAAATATAAAGAAAGATAAGGAAAGAAACACACTTCACCCTTCACGAGGAAGCAACAGAAAGGAGTGAAACAGCCTCCTGTGTGGAGTGTTCCCACAGCTGGGACTGCAGGGACCATAGGCAGCAGAGCCAGACAGCAAGGCCCAATGGACTGTGGTCACCAGCCACTCTGTCAGAAAAATCACCATGCTGAATGCTTGGAGGGATGACAAGAGACTAGAGGGAAAACAATTATGTTGGTTGATATGTGTTTATGTGGCAAACCCAAACACAATAATTATCATGTCTCTAATAATTAAAAAAGAAGTCTGAAGAGTGAAGGATAAAAAGTAAATTTCACATATAAATCAATCAACATTAATTTATTACGTTTAAAATATAGTTGATATTCTAGTTTTTGTAGACTACTCCCTTCATTTTATCACTAAACAGAACTGAAACAGCCATTACCAAATCCATAACTTTTATAAAATTGAGGGTGAATATTGAATGCTGTAGTATTTCCTTATGAGATCAGATGTTTTAAATTATCCAGATTATAAATTTATTAATGATCTGTCTTCATCTTCATCTTCTATCCCAAGAGATCTGTATTGGTATGTCTTCTTAAATGTGATCAGATTCTCTAAAATTTGAGAAAATTCACGTTAATAATCACATATCTGATATATTGAAAGATACTGAGGAAATATTTTTCTTTTGAATAGAAACATAAAACTTGGAAGGAGTACATGCAAGGCTTGGTTGAATCAGGGTAATACTTCTTCTTTGGTGAATAAAACTACTTTTCTTTAAAATGTACAAGTATTTGGATAATCCCCATAAGATTTTTCATATTGATTAGGTAAAAAAATAGGAATCAGAGAACATTATTATAAAAGAATGCAAGATGACACAATTTTGAAAATTTCTGAGTCAGACCCTACAGTTTTTTTTTTTTTAGTTTATCTATATGTTTATAGCCTTTTTTTTCTTTTAAGAACCTTTATGTGACCTAATCCAGCAGTAGGCATGTCTATTCTAAGAAAGTGTCTACAATTCAGGTATATAAACCAAGAAAAGAGGCTTTAATTAGGATTTCTCTAAAGTCAAATTAGTTATATGGTAGATATATTGGAGTTTGATGTTTAATTTTCCTGTGCAGACTGGTTTTTAAAACATAATATTTCTACACTACAAAGACAATCCAAAAATTTACAATATTAAAGTAGTATAGCTTTTTTATACATTTTTTTTAGTGGTAGTAGTATATTTATGCCCGTAGTGAAAATATTTCTTTCTGGATCAATAATGCTGGATCAGAAACAAACCTTAATTATCAGACATGAGACATCATTGAGGAACAAGGTAAGATCATGCACAAAATTTTCAGAAAGAAGAAATCATAAACTCTATATACTTGAATTAGTATTTTCTTTCCCAAACCTTTATTCTTTAGGCATACTTTTCAATCTTATGGAATGTCTGCACCATGTTAATTCAGCTTCCATGTGCTCATTTGCATCCTTTACTTTTCAAGCATAAATTTGTATCTATATCCGTGTTTATATATCTCATATGCAAAAGTACTTAAGTCTAAGATAGGAAGAGGTTAAGGTCTTGATATTCAAAAGTTGAGCAATCCAATTTTCATTCAAGGAAGCTGTTAATTTTAAGTGTTAATAAACACTTAAAATATTTGATATTTTTAAAAAGACATGGGCAATAAACAGTTGTAACCAACCACCCTTCTAATTTTCTAAGCCAGGAAACCATCACAGCCTCTCCTTTAAAGTCACCCTTTTTTTTCATGTTTACCTAATTACCACTCACAAAGCACATAACATTTCTTATAAGCCTAATTTGCATTAGGAAGAGATGAATTGGTTATAACTTCACAATAAAAATCAGACCTGATAATTATAGTATTCAGACTGGAAACATGGGTATTCATGCATAGATGGTAAATAATTACGGACAATTGAAGAGGTTGTAGGATTTATAAAATCTTACTAAAGCAACAAACAAGACAGTTTGGAAAATGGGAGAAGCCCAAGCAATTTAAATAATGCTATCTGCATAATCTTTCCAATTCATATAATTTCGGAAGAAGCATCACCATTTTGAGGATGTGTGCATGCTTTGCTTTATCCCCCTTCAGGCACAGAGTGTACATCAAAGCAGGAAAAGAATTGATAATCATTCACATTCTGTTCGGTCGGAGCTTTACCAAATGATACATAGAAAAAAAGATTGAAGTTTATATAAGATGAAAAGTGCAATCATTAACAACGGTATTAAACAATTCATGAATATTTATGACTCTTCTTCATGTAGTTTGATTAATAGTCTTTGAGAGTCCTCATTATTTAAATGATTTGTGGAGAGTGAGGTTATTTTAAAGTCAATAATTTCTTTTCTCAAATATGTATAAACTCTTAGGCTGAAAACTACATAGTTTTTGGCAAATATAAAATCATGGCTGGGAAAGTCAATGAAACATTTTTTAAGTTCCTAGTATAGTCTAATCACTGCTTTAGGCCAAGGTAGGGATGGAAGAAACAGGAAACATATGGGGTATTTTAAAATGGGAGTATATCTTCTACAGAAGGGAAATGAAAAACATGTTGAAAAAAATGCCAACAAAAAGTTAACTGGAAAAGAAATCTCTGAAGAAGCAAAGCAGTATGTAAAATTTGTGATGTTTAGATTGTATCCATGAAGTGTTAAAAGCATTCATATTATTTGGGGGAACTTTTTTTTGGTTAAAGATTTCATTTATTTTTAGGGAGAGGGGAAGGGAGAAAGAAAGAGAAATGTCAATGTGTGGTTGCCTCTCAGGTGCCCCCAACTTGGGACCTGATCCGTAACCCAGGCATGTGCCCTGACTGGGAATCAAACTGGTGACCCTTTGGTTCACAGGCTGTCCTTCAATCCACTGAGCCACACCAGCAGCCCTATTTTGGGGCCCTTTATTCTGAGAAGGCTGTAAGCTGTTAAAGGGTAGGTAAATTGTTGCCTGTAACAAAGATCAAGTAGCGCCATAGAAAAGATGGGCTTTGATTTCTTATAATTAAAGTTGTTAATTGCCTCTATCATGATTTTCTATAATTTAGCCATAAATGTCAGAGATTTTGAGATGTGAAATCAAAATTTAACTGCCTTATTAAAACAAATAGAACAAAAATCATTAAAAAATGCAACAAGAGAAGTGTCTCTATATTAGTAAAATGAAGCCCAAAACTACACATTATAAAAACCCATTTTCTTCCTTGAAAAGTGAGATGGCTAAAGAAGTCTCCAAATGCCTATGATTTCACATTTATGGTATAAATATATTTAAAATATAGAAAGATATTTAATATCTTTCTAACAGATATAATGTCTTAATTTTATTTAAATCTCAAGTAGTTATAATTTTGTAAATTGTGGGTTTTATTACTGTGTCAGTTTACTTAGGACACAGCTCTATGACTCAGAATTTTTTTTACTCTATGGTCCCAGGTTAGTGTTAATCACAAGACAAATTACTGTGATTCTTAAAGGGCAGGAATGAAGTAGCAACCATAATTCTATACCGTGAGGAAGGAAGGACGGTGCCAGTCACCGTGGTAGTTTGCATATGTTGTCACTAATGTGTTTGGTTATCTTATTGGCACTTGGTTATCATCTGAATCTGCAGCTTCTCCAGCTCCCACCAAATCTGCTCCTTCATCTGCTTTGATTGTGGGCCAGGACAAAGAATGGCCTGTTCTTCCCTACTGGCTCCGAAACATTACAGAGCCTAAACACTGATAAATATCCTATTCTCTTTCACTCATTGTGGTTTTGCCTCCCTCTGAATAAGTACTAACTGCTAGAAAAATGGTTACGTAAGTTTTCTAACAATGATTTCACAGGAAGAGAATGTTAATGGAGGGTTGTTTGAATGGGGTCTGGGTTACCTGGAAGTGGTTCTATAATCTGATTATATAAAAAAAATTAATGTACTATTTCCATTGGTAAAGTGGATATCGGTAGTCTATGGCATTAAGTGTCAAAGTAGTTTCTTTTTGTTTAGTCTTCACACTATGATATGTTTATTTATTTTTTAGAGAGAGGGGAAGGAAGGGAGAGATAGAAACATCTATATGAGAGAAAAACATTGATCAGTTGACTCCTGTACCTGCCTTGACTAAAGATTCAACCCTCAACCTAGGTATGTACCATGACTGGGGATTGATCCTACAACCATTTTAGTTTAAGGGAATGATGATCTAACCAAGTGGCCATGGTGCAAAAGAATTTCTTATATATTACCTGGAAATTCCTGTATCAAGCATCTGCAGTAGACAAAACTTTGGAGGATCAATAAGTTGCTATCATAGAGAAGTTTCATGAAAATAAGGTGTATATAGTTTTGTTTTGTTTGATATTTTCTAAATTCACTAGGTATCACAGGCAAAATTCTGAGGGTCTACAGTTTCCTTTCCCCAGGTGTTTATGCCTTGGATAAGAATCTCCCCTTGCTTGTATGCAGAAGTTGTGAATGTCACAGGAGATCATTCTCATGATTAATTACTAATTAGTTGGCCTGTATATAATCAAAAGGAGATTATGCTGGGTGGGCTTGACCTAATTTGTTTGAGTCCCTACAACAAGGTGAAACAGGCAATCTGCCTGCTGGTCTTGAAAGAGCAAACTGCAGTATTGCAGGAAGCATCACAGGGCAGGGAACTGAGCAAAGCCCCAGGTGAACAAGCACCTGGGAAAGCAGGGGGCTCTGCTCTACAACCCCAGGCAAGCTGACTTTGCCAACAGTCCCAATACACTTAGAAGACAAGCCTGCGTCTCAGATGAGACTACAGGTCCAAGTGACACCTTGATGGCAACCTGGTAAGATCCCAAGAAGAGGGCCCAGACAGATAATCTGTGCTCAGACTCCTGATCTACAGAAACTTAGTAAGTTTGTATTGTTTTTAGCCACTAAATTTGTGGTAATTTTTTGAAAAGACAACAACAAATTTATAGAGATTTTTGTTACCTAGAAGTGGGGCGTTGCTGTGACATGTATCTAAAAAGGTGAGAGTAGCTTTGAAATCAGACAGTAGGCAGAGTCTGAAAGAATTCTGAAGAGTATGCTGTAGGAAAACTGAATTCCCGTGAACAGACTGCTGGTAGAAATATGGACTTGCACGATGCTGCCAGAGAGGGTTCAAGGGAAACGAGGAACACGTCATTGTAAACTGAAGGATGCCTCATCCCTGTTATGTTATATTTAGGATGGAATGAGACACTGAAAACTGTGATAGGCACATAGTTTCAGATTTCAATAAACCAGGGACCTTGAACTCTTAAAATTTTGTTAAGCTTCCTTTGCCAGTAGCGACAGTATTTCTCCCTTGTCTGAGGAGGTGGTCTAATTTCGCCTGATGAAACTCTAGTGGCTTTCCCCATGGTATTATTGTTAGGGAACTTTCATCTCCCTCAAGGCCTAACTCCCCACAAGTCATTACTTCTAGATCTATAACTATTAGATTTATGTCCCAACAAGGCCAGACACCAAGGCAGAAAGTGTGGCCTGTAAGAGGAGCTAAGGCACACCAATATTTTGCAAATGTATACAGATGGAACCCTGGAGAACATGTTTTGGAATGAATTCTAACAACATTTGCTTTGGTTTAAGAAACACAGGGCTTGGGCAGACTGAATTTAGGTTCCTTAAATAGGTATGCAACATTTAAAATTCATATCAATATTCAATAGATACAAGCATTTAATAATTTAGCTCAACCATAAGAGAATGCTTCTAATATTTTGCTTGGTTGATTGATTTGGGCCCAAATGTGCTTTACACTAAATGAAGGGGAAATACCAGAACTTTTTAGTATGCAGTAGATCAAAGTATCTGAATGCTGAAGGGGATTGGAATGCATGAATGAATTAATCATATAAAACTTGCTGACTGTGCCCCACAGAGGTTACAACAGATGGCCCTTTACAAGTGTAAACGCGCTCATGAGTGGATCCCTTCCATGCTTGAATAGTTCTGCGTGGCTATTCTTTGCTGGCCAGAAATGATAGTGGAAACTGTTGCCATTGAAATGAGTCCTCCCAATTTAATGAGAATAATCAGACCTGGGCAAAGTTGTGATCTTCATTGTCAAAGACAAGGAACATGTATTCACCATAATGGAGGACAGAGGCAATGCTCTGATCTGCAGAGATTTTTGCTTGTCTAGTTGAACACTATATTGCTAAACTGCAATGTATGGGTCACCTACGAAACTTGCCTTCATAACTAAACTTCAAGTTTGGTTAACAAAAGTGTTCAAAACAAACTGACAGTGAACAGAGGGGAAGGGGGAGGGGAAGAGGGGGGAAACAGGGAAAGGGTGGTCAAGAAACATATATGGGGGACTCATGGACAAAGTCAAGGGTGGGAGGGATTGAGCGTAGGGGGCAGGGATGGGAAGGGTAGGGGGAGTGGTAGGGGGAAATGGACAAAACTGTACTTGAACAACGATTAAAAAAAGACAAAAAGAAAAATCCAAAGAAAAAAAAATTAAAGATAAATCACCGTAACAGAGAATCACAGCCTCAGATTTGAGCCATTTCTCAGATGGTCTTTTTTTTTTTTTCAATTATAGCTGACATACAATATTATATCAATTTCAGGTGTACAAAATAGTGATTAGACATTTGTATCTTATGAAGCGATCACCCCAATAAGTCCAGTACCCATCTGGCACCAGGCATAGTTATTACAATATTATCGCCTATAATCCCCATGCTGTACTTTACATCCCCACGACTCTTTTTATAACTGCTAATTGGTAAGTCTCTTTTTAACTTAATTAAAATTTTTAAAAAATTATTGATTTGAGAAAGAGCAAGAGAGAGAGATTTCAGTTTGCTGTTCCACTTATTTATGGATTCATTGGTTGATTCTTGTATGTGACCTGATCGGGGATTGAACCTAAACCTCGGCGCATCAGGACAACGTTCTAGCCATCTGAGCTATCCAACCAGGGCACCAGTTTGTAATTCTTAATCTCCGGTGCCTATGAGTCTGTGTCTATTTTGTTTATTCATTTATTTTAGATTTTAGAGTTCATATAGTTAAAGACAGTTTTGTTTTGTTTTGTTTTTTAATGAAGCAGAGACCATGTCTCCTTAAGAAAGGATCCTTTCATAAAGCCACAGAATAAATACTCCACATTTTCTTCTACCTTTCCCTAAACATCATGTGGTCATTATCAGGTTGACTGCGAAGAGGAAATAATCAGACCTGAGGGATTACTGGACTGTCTCCAAAATGATCTAAATCCTGGAGACCTGAAATGCCATTGTGGTCTACCAGTCAGATTTGAGGCTTATGAAAGTTAATGAGCAATAGAATTTTGGCTTGATCTCAAAATTCACAGAGAGCCTAGTGGATCCCTGGACATATCCTGTGGTTATTTCCTGTAATTTGGCATAGTCATCCTTAAAAACTGGCAAAATTTGCACTTTGATTTACTGGAGTCTTGTAATAAGAAAGGTCAAGTGGAAGCCCCTACAAGTAGTTGTGTCAACCAAAAGAGTAATTCAAAAATCAATCATGAGGATTTTGCAGAGATTAGTGACAATCAGAAAGTCTTGAAAAGTGCAGGGATGGTGATTCATGCTCTATTCTCATTCAATTTGCCTAGTTGGGCCGCACACAATCCAGATGGATCTTGGAGAATAACGATGGATTATCATCTCAATAACATGCTGACTCCAATTGCAGCTGCTATTATAGATGAAGATTCATACCAGAGTAAATTAACATACCCCTGAGCCAGCACCTGGTATGCAGCTATTAATCTGGAAAATGCTTTCTTTCTCTATATTTGTTAGCAAAGACCATCAAAAACACTTTCCTTGAGCTGAGCTTACTAGTAATAAGTTATTACTGCCCCACCTTTTCGACATGTAGCAATAAATCATCACAACTGTTAGGTTTTTTCATCTTGGAAATGCCATCAAATGAAATTTGAACCCATGTATATTTGTAAAAAGAAGTATTTTTATTAGGTTTAGCTGCCTTCCAAAAGAAAATGAAAAATAGTATTGGCTCAAGCAAGAGGGGAAGCTTGTTTATGTCTTCCGAATCTCTTCTTATCCAATCTACCTCCGACATTATGTCTGAATCTCAAGCAGGGGGACGGGGGAGAGAAAGGGGTCCTAACTGAACTCCTGAGTCACCTTTTAAAGTTTCCAGGAAGTTTGGCTTATATCTGAAGTCAGCGCTTATTCATGCAGCCATGCACTACTGCTAAAGGAAGCGTGTCTTTATTTTAGGCAGCCGTGTGCCCACATAAAGATTAGGCACTGTTGCCACAGAGACAGGTTGGTTCCTGGAAATACGGCCCATCTTTGTCATTCGCCGTGTAGCTATGTACCTTTTGCTTCTTTGAATCAAACCTGTTACTTTACCATTATTGCTTTTGACTTCAGAATGAGCATTTCAGCTATAATTTTTTTTGTACTTTTTAAAATTGTTTAAGCTGTTAAAGTTGCTGACACTGTTCTCCCCTTTCCCTTGCTCACTCACCCCCACCCTTTCTCTACCCCGAGGCTCTCCCCACATTGTTGTGTCCTTGGGTCATGCATAAATGTTCTTTGGTTAATCCCTTCACCATCTTTCATTCTACCCCAATTCCCCTCTTTTCCAAAAACTGCCAGTCTGTTCTCTGTATCTAAGCTTCGGTTACTATCTTGTTCATTAGTTTATTATTGTTACAGATTCCACGTGTAAGTGAGGTCATGTGGTATTTTTCTTTCACTGACTTATTTCACTTAGTATAATTTTCTCCAGGTCCATCCACGCTGTTGTAAAATGTAAGTTTCTTTTTTTTTTTTTTTACTCATGCATTGTATTACATTGTGTAAATGTACTACAGTTTTTTCATCCCCTCATCCACTGATGGACACTTGGGCTGTCTCCAAATCTTGGCTATTGTAAATAATGCTGCTATGAACATAGGGAAGCATATATTTTTTGCATTGGTGTTTCAGGATCTTTGGAGTATCTTACATATAATTCCAGGAGTATCATGTCACTTGCAAGAGCTCTCACTTTCTAGATGTGAAACTGATGCTGCAAATGAGTTCTCATATATCTGTTTAATTTAATAAAATTATATCGTATTCTTGTTCTTAAGGTGTTTCTATCACAGTTGAGAAATGATCCCTTCTTGTTTCTGAAGAGGGTTATATATGCAAAGTGGCCGCCAGTGCCAAAGGAACTGAGAGACGACGGAACAATGCAGACAAGTCCAGCTTGTTGGTTTAATAATGAGTTTAACAAGGAACTTACACACAGAAATGCAGCCCTGGGCAGCAGGAAGAAGAAATGGATCCCTGTACCTTCCACCCCCTCAAACCATGAGCTTAAATCTTTTAAGCAGTGAGAATTCATAGATGATCAAAGAGATCAGGTGCTGCGAGGCTCTAGGGCCAGAGCGAGTTAAGAGGTAGATAATATCGAGGACGACTAGCTGAGAGAGAACTAATGGAAATCCTGTGATCAGACCAGAGCTTTGTGGCCATATTCCAGAGCTCCCCCAAGGTAAGGGGTCGGGGTTGGTAATAGCCTGGGTCATCCAGATGTCAACATGGCGGATTAGATTTAAGATGGAGTCACTTATGTTTTTGCACACTTTTCCCTCCTCCAGTCTGGCTCTTCAAATCTCACTCACCCTTCTCTTCCAGAAATGCTCCCTAAGAGGTTTTTGGAAAGGGTTGTTTTTGGAGAAACCGTGTTGAGCAAAATATTGATTACACTGTAGGCATACCCCACAGCAACATTAGAGATAGTAGCCAAATAACAGATAGTCCTAAAATAAGGAATAGTGTAGACAGCAATATCGTTCCTCATTCCCCAGCACAGTGTGTAGCCACATAGTAAAGTAGACTGCAAAGGAAAGTTTTTCTACCTGAGCAACAGTCTCGTCCATGTGAGACACAAAGTCAGTTATATTAGCTTCAGGGTCTGGAATGTATCTATAACATTGTTTGGTGATCAGGGTGCATGTTCTGCCCTGGGTGGCTCTGCCTATGTCTACATATGTGGCGGAGCATAACCATTTCAGCTGGCTAAGACATTCCCCACTCTCTGGCAAGAAGTATGCTATCTAATGGGGGAAGTTGCCCGTCTAACACCCATTCAAGTGTCCCCTTCCGGTGCCTTGAGGAGCTTCGAACAGCAGTTGGTGTTGGCTGTTTATCAGCCCTGGCACTGAGGCATAAGACCGTAGTTTTCTAACAGAGATGGTCAGTGGAGCTTCCTTTGTAGTAAGTCCCAGGTATTGGTAGGAAGCCATCCCCGTAATGGTAGCAGCCACATTTATTTTTCTAATTGCCTCAGCAATGAACTTTGTCCATTCAGGTCAGGTAGAGGATTGTAAAAGAGCCCAGAGCCATGCCTTTAAAATAACTTTTTTTTTTTTTCAATTAACCCAGCAGCTTGTGGGCTATAGAGTAACATAATATCTCCATTCTCTGTCTCACTCATGGGCTCAGTCTTGGACATCATTTCCTGTGAAATGTGTACCCAAGTCGCTGTCAGTGCAACAAGGGTAGCCATATGTAATGCTAGGTTGTCCTAATCCCTTTATCATAGTTGCTTAGTTTGCTCTTTTGTGAGGAAAGCCATGACATAGTCCTGTTGCAGTATCTACATACATTAATGCGCATTTCTGTCCTTAGGTCATTGGCAGACGCTCAGTGTGCTCTATCTTCCAGTCTTGTATGGGGATAGATTCTTTGTGTATATGTCCTGGTACACATGGGATGGGGTGGGGGCACAAGTGACAACGCAGTAGGCCACTGGTTACTGTAGCCATTAGTTTAGTATAACAGAGAGGCACTCCAGCCCACTTTGCTTCTTGCCATCCCACCCAGCATGTCAGTCCCCAATCTGCTAGTCCAGATGTTTGTGAGGGAGCTGGTATCCTGATTTTTGCTAGTATTTTTGCCTTTATATTTTTGGGAGGTGAGTCAGGTTGATGAGCAGAAACATGACAGACTGTCAGGTTAGCAGTTGGGTCTTGCCACCATTTACGGATTGCCTGCCACATTGTGGTCCCAATTAATAGCTTCTTCAGTACTTGCCAGCTGTCTTGTGCCTATTGTGACAGCCAGGTTGTGAGACTCTTAAATAAGACCCAACTGTCTGCACATGCCAGCCATGTGGGCCTTAGCTCTTCCCATCTCTACTCTGTTTTACTCTTGTTTCAAACTGTATCATGTCTGTCTGGGCTGCATGGTCGCCATAGTCCATACACAAGTATTACTCTGCTAGACCCATTTGTATATAATGTTTCTTTAAGAAGGGGAACTGTACTTTCATTCATGGATGAGGATATTTCTTGTGGGGGCTCTACAGTAAGGGTTGAAGGGGTTTGGGGCTCATAATACATTGGCCCCAAAATGGCATGCAACTCATTGCCCAAAGGGCCTTTGAAAAGGGCATTGCTGTGCTGGAAATAGGCATGTAGTTTCTGTAAGGTAGAGGCTTGGGCAACAGCAGACGTACACCTACAGAGAACTCTTCTGTCCACGCAGTCATTGGTAGGGGTGGTAGTGATGGAGTCTACTTGTTGCAGTGCTTCATATTCTCCAAAGACCTGTCATTCAGTGGGGGAAACTAGGTGTCAGCATCCTTCCATAATTTGGACTCTGAACCCAAGGGGGGCATTTTGTTTTGGAGCTTGCTATAGAGCCAAATTAGTTCCTTTGGGGCTTCCAGTTATTTTCAAAGGCATGGATACTCCGACAAGGTGGGGACCCAAGGCCTGGGTCTGGGCTACTATGATCTCTGCTTTCTCCACTTCTTGTTTACCTTCCTAGCACCAATGAGCGTCTTTCTTTACCAGGTGATATAATAGGTGCAAACATAGGGAATGAAAGCCCTCTAGAGGTCTAGGAAGCTTTGCAATTATTTTAAGTGTAGGAAAGAAAATTGTATCTTGTCAATGACAATGCCTTGTAAGAGACAGGTCTTACCAGACTAGGTGACACCTATGAAATTTACAGCTGAGCTTGGGCATTTTAGTTTTTGTGCATTGTTGGTCCATCCTCTCCATTGGAGGTGGCTCAGCAAGGCCTGCAGGGTTTTCTGTCGTGGGGGCGTGTCTTCACGGGCTAACATTATGGCATTGATGTAATGAGCCCATTTCACAGAGGTCAGGAAGGAAAGAGGGACCGGTCCGGAGCCACCATCTCATGGCTTATGCTGGGCTGTGTGAATCGCCTTGAGGGAGCACTTGGAAGATTTACTCCAAGTGGGAAACACATTTGCTAACAGTTTCTTTGTCACTGTGAGAGCATTAGCCTTGTGGTAAGGGAAGACTTCACACCTTCCAGAAAATATGCATTCAACAAAAAGAGCATGTTGATAAATGCACTAAGGAATAAGTGAGTGAAGTCTAGCTTAAACGCATTCTCTTTGCGTAAAGGAATGCAAAAGCTGACAAATACGGTTTCTAAGGAGCCATGAAGAACCACGTGGCTGTTTGGGGTTTCCCATATCTGTTAATATTTATTTAATTTACAGCCATTGCCTACACATCTTAATTTCCTTGATTTAGGATCAGACTGTTGCCTTGTACAAGGACGTCAGGATGGCATTAGTCTGGCAATGAGGGGTCACTTTTGCAGAAGCAGAAAAAAACATTTTATTGCTGCTGCCTTTTCATGAAAGCCAGCAAGGGGATTTCAAATGCAGGAAGTTAAGTTTTTACTTCTGAGAAGATTCCATTTTCTCAAAGAGCTGATGAAGACAACATAAAACACAGAATAGTATTTTATCAGGAGCAGACCCATGGTCCAAGTGAATGTTCTCCTTTTAACAGAGAGAAGGAGAAACAAACTCTAATTTTACCTCAGCTTACTTTTGATATTTCAACACATTTGTTTAATTACATCAATTTTAATCTTAGTAGGTTATCCACAAAAGCTTCATGAGACTAAAGACATGTTTTATTTCAATTAACCCAATAAACTTAAATTGGTTTTAAAACAAATATTTTTTATCAGATCACATGACTCTGAAAAACATTTAGATTACTTTCTTATTTCTGAGAAGTTTAGAATCCTTACACGTGCTTGTTTGTTTTACATGTGCTTGTTTGTTTTACAGCTATAAACATAGCTCCTTTACAAATTCACAATACTATCCAGAGGTAGAAACACTGCACATAAGAGAAGGGACCCAAGAAACCCCAAAATTTATTTATAAAAAAGTTGTGTCTTTATTCTTACATGTTTAAACTTCAGTCACCTTCAAAGTACTCTCCATTTGATGCAATACACCCATTGAGACTTTTTTCCCACTGCTGGAAACAGCTTTTGAACTAATCGATTTTGTTGCCTTTCAGTGTTTCCGCCATTTTTAGTTTCACCTCTTCCACATGGGCAAAACATTTTCCTTTGAGGACTTTTATCATCTGGAGAAACAAACAAAAAAAAAGTCAAGTGCGGTGAGATTGGTTGAATAGGGAGGGTGGGGCACAGGGTCATGCCGTTTTTGGTCAAGAGCTGCTGAACCCTGAGCGTGGTGTGGGCAGGTGCACTCATAAATCACCCATCATGAAATGGGCGAATGTGTCAAAAGAGTCTTCAGAAATATTCACTGAAGACAAAGACAGCCTCTCCCAACAAGCAGCTGGAGCACTGACGCAGATGGGCTCCTAGAACTCACCTAGCAGGGACGCCTGTGCTATAGGAGCCCACTCTCCTGAAGATAATTCCATTTTTCTTGGAGTACCCCCCTTATACAACACGTATATAGACACATGAATATGCAACCAGATGTGAACAGAGACCCCATGGCTTCCATTAAAAAAAGTGGGATCTGTTTAAAGGGCATCTCCCCACCCCCAACCTTTATCAACCAATCCTGATGTTAAGAGTTATAGACAGTTTAATATATACATATTTTTTAAAATTTCACTTGTTTTTTTTTTAGCTTTTTAACCCTGGCTTTGGCTTCTAACTGGGCATCAATTATCAGCTGAACAGCCCATAAGAAAGAGCAGTCTATAGCTCGTAGGTGAGGACCATAAGCTTTCCTGTGTTGCTACAGTGCAGTTCCTCAAATAAGTGCCTGAGATCAGCTGGCATCTTGAGGGCATCCTGGTACTTACATATTTACGTGGCAGTCCACGTGCATCTAGTATACGCCCCTCCCCCCACATGCGGAAGTAGATGGCCAGCCGGGCATTCCCCAGCAGATGTTTCCTTCCCCTTGCCCATACTTTGGTTTTCAGACTCCTCCTTGCTGGCTTGCCAATTGTTTTGGAAGAGAGCCATATACACAAACTGGCCCCCAAACACCAGAAGAGCTTAGAAACCAAAGAATGAGGCGGACAAGCCCTGCTTGTTGATTAATGAGTTTAACAGGGAACTTACATGCAGACACATGGTCTTGGGCAGCATCAAGATGATATGGATCCCTGAACCTTCCACCACTACGTGATCGTCCCCGGAGGAGGTGGTCAAAGGGATCAGGTGCAAGGAGCCTCTGATGCCACAGTTAGATAACACAGAGGGCAACTTGCCACAGACAGAGATCTAATGGAGACCTTGTGATCAACCCAGAGCTCTCCGTCCATATTACAGAGATCATCTGGTGGAAGGGAAGGGGGTCAAGGGTCTGGCTTCATCCAGATGTCAAGACATCAGATTAGTTTTAATATGGAGTCACTTATTTTCTCCAGACTTCAGCATTTTTATCAATGGAGATTTCTATTCCAAATGGGGGGTTTCAGAAAAAATATAAATAATAAAAATATGTGCTGACTAAAGCATTTTGAAAAATATACTATAGGTCAACAGACAAAATATGAACGAGACGACAAGGGAAGCTCTCCTGCCCATTCCCCTTTAACATAGAGCAGGAAAAATAAACCCTGAAAGGTAGTGATTAATCAGAATTATAAAAGTTCTCAATTTGAAGAGACCCTTACAGTTGTTTTATCTAAATTCCTACTCAATGCATAGATTCCTTTTTAACATTTGTGATCCGGATAGAATGAAATTTAAGCAAGTTCTGAAATAAATTTCTAATCAGTTGAACAGTTACATTGAACTATTTTAAGAACATTTCCTAGGAATCTACAGAGCAGGCTGATAACAAAAGCCTCGAGAACGCAGCAAGGCTTGCAGCTCCTCAGGGATGGTGTTACAACTGGTGCGACAGAACCAAGGTGCCAGGGCGGAATGCACAATGAAGCCGGAGGTGTCAGGTGGCAGGCAAAGTAGGTACAACTTTAAACTAACAGGTCAGTGTAACCAGGGACTACTTCGCTGACAGTTTTAGCAGCTATTGATTTAGAAAATGCATAATAAAACCAGAAGGGAAAGAACTGTAAAGAAAAAAAGCATCATTAACCATGATATTGAGCAGCAAATTTGCGTTCTTGTTAAGGATGCTATAAAGCGACGTAGTCAGTAACCTTATTGATGATGTTTAAATGGTGCTTAGAATTGCAAATAAACTTGAAAAGATGACTGATTTATTGGATTTGGGTTAAAAGTGTGTTGTAATCTTAGAGAAGCAAGAGAATCATTCCAATGTCTCTAATAAAGTTGTCTGAAAAATACAAAAGAGGTGTAAATGGTATAAGTTGTAGAGAAAGCAAACCACAAGTTTAATTTAAAATACATGCTATATTGGGTCTTTTATCACAAAAAGCAACATTTTCCTAGGCTCTTTCCTTTTGACTTTTGGCAAGGAGAGTATATAGAATATTTCATTGAAAATATCAAGCAGACACACTTCAGCAACAATTACATATGGAGAAAATATAGATACACTTTAATTTTATAGAAGGTATAAATCTGCTTTAACTTTACAGAATGGTTAATAAGTTAATACAATCTCTAACACACTGATTTCTTTATCTCCAAAACTTTTAAATAATTTTACAATGTGGGTACAGGACACACCACCAATCATTTCAGAGGAAATAATTATTATGGTTGTATAATTGTTACTATGTGCATTGTTTCTAAGTTTATTAGTGTTTGAGAGAGGAAAATGACTCAAAATTTCAATTTTTATATGAGCTTTCCATATATGTTAAACATTTGTCTTTTATCTTATATTTCAAAGAAGAATCAGACCTTTTACATATAATGACCTAAAAAGTTTTTGCAAGACAGGTAAAAGAAACTCCTGAAAACAAGCCTTATTTTGGGGGGGATTGGGAAAGTCTATGCTTTTATGATAATTTGCTAATTGTGCCATTGCACAATGTCCTTATGTTTTAGAAATAATTTCAGCTAATAAGTTCACTCAAAATATCTAATTATGCTTGCCAAATTACGTGTTATCACAAAACATGTTTCTGTTAAACATTCACAATATTTTTAGCAAATTATACTACATGGAATGATTTCAACAACCTTTGAACATTTTTGAAGTTTTATTTCAGCTCAGTTTTCATTATAACATGTTATTTTTAAAATTTTCAGCCTTCGATTTGGCAAGTTAGCTGTGGTTTTGAGGGTTAGCTGAGTTGAATGCGAGTGTGTAATATTCATCTTTCAGACACTGAACATCTCTTTTTTTTTAATTTACAGAAACTATACATTTGATGAAGTCAGTTGTATTTCTGGTTTGGAAATGTTTTAAAATTGAGAGATTCATAAATGTATTGACATTCAGCCTTTGAAAACACTCGTAAATCACAACACACAAGAAATGTATTTCCAAATATAATAAGCTCAAAGTTTAGAAAAAAACAGAGTTAGCAGTACTTTTTCCACAGCAGAATTGGCCCAGTAAAGTTGTTGCAGGCAAATAGAAAAGAAATCACAAATAAAATTAAACTGTAATTCTGATGACCAGTTACAATGCAGGGGAAAGGCTCAGAAGTCACTGAAGCTATAACATTCTATATAAACTGTACATTTTGCAAATGTTTATAAAATTGTATTGGACATAAAAGGTACATTTTTTAGTTTAGTGACCTGGCCACTAGGTAAATCTTCCTTCAGCTGGTTGAATTTTATTACAGATTTTCACCAGATTTTTGGCCATCCATTATTTGACATTCCCCCGCGAGTAGGCGGGGCATCCTAGGAGGGAACATGCCTTCTTGCTGCCTCTTAAGGGTGGGTACTGGGCTTTTTTCCACTCTCTTAGACGAGCACAAAAGCTGCAAAGTCACCATTGATTTTCAAGGAAACAACGAACGCCCCGTGAGAAGATAGAAATATATTTCGGCAGGTTGTAGGAAGTGCAGTATCTCTATGAGAATCTGAAAAGGTGGTATGACAAAATAGGGCTGAAATCGGTGACTAAAATTATATTTATTTGTCAAACCAAATGATCAGATTTTTTGAATTAGTTTTATGGTTTTTCGAACTCCATAAGTCCAAATTTATTTGTTCTACTTCGATTTCTGTGATTGAACTTCATATTTTATGACGGATTTTTGTAGATGAGAGGAACATAAAATGGGAAAAATTCTAAGTGAATAGTCCACCATTGCTTTGTTAGTGGGCCCTAAATAAAAGAAGCTCATCAACAGAAAGAAATATTGCATCTTATTAATTACAACTATCGTTTACTTAGAGTTTAATTTTATAGGACTATTTCTAAACATTATCGGTGATTATCTCACCACACGTTATGATGGAAGTAAAAGTTCTGATATTTTTATGCTAAAATTACTTTAATAAGATTGTAAAAATGATTATCTATTACAGATTATAAAGATCTTGCTCTTTTAAATACTTTAATTCTTAAGGTTAATAACCTGTAACTGTGGAAACAGGATAAAGCAGTGTAATGGATAATAAATAATTAGTGGTAATTAGGGGCTTTATTGGACAAAACCTGAGGTTCGATACTGGGAATAAATATGACCCAGATGACAGGAGAAGACAAACTAAGAAAGGGCCATGGGCTGGTCATAAAGCACAATATTCATGATTGCAACCCTTGTTCTCTCTCAGTCCTTTCATATTTCATCAATACCTTGAGCCCATATGAATGTTTTGACTTAAATCAAGGTGTAAGTATGGGCAGATGTCCAGCACAATCTTTTGGTCAAGAGGACTTACTAGTATTGTATTTATTTTCAAGTATATCTATCCGAAGAGGTACTCCTACGGGCCTTAGGGATCAGGAGTATAAAAAATAAACAGGCAATTGTTGCAATCTTTTTCTTTGTCTATAGTATTAAATCGTCTGTGACTGACTTTTTAAGACTATTGGACCATAATCATGGTGAACGATATTCCCATAACCGTAAATTTGATTTACTCAGACTCTATCTAGAGAAAATACATACCTGCCACATAAAGGGTACCTTCCTAACTTTTTCTGATGTCAGCTAAGGATTAAGCTCCATGAAAACAGGGCCCAGATCTATTTTTCATTGTCTCATCTACTTTCTGACAAGCAGGTCAAGAGATACTCAATAAATATTTATTAAGAGTCAGTCAACCAAAAAATATATACTTTTACCTACTGCAAATGAGATTTCTCACAGACTCACTGAGTGTTTTGACATGCTTTTGTATGTTTCCCTACCTGATAACTGAGCAGTGGAATTTCCACGTTCTCCCACTAGAGCAGCAGGCGCTTCATATGAGCTCTGACGTAACTAAATCTCTTTGTTTTAGATGGTAGTGGCTTTCCTAGGTGATACCTCTGTTTATTTTGAAGTTAGGGGCACTGTTTCTTCTGCTTTAGGATAGTTGTTGTTGTTGTTCTTGTTTTGTGACTCTTGAAACCCTGTTACTTGTTCCCTTGTATTTTTCACCATTGAAATTCCAAGGGATATGGTACCTTCCTAAGGTTATTACTTCTGTTTCCACACATTTTTATTAATTTGCTTTCAATTGCCTGAAAGCTAGTGTTATAATTCAAAAAGCTTCAGTCATGTTCCAGTATTCCCCTATGCATGATAGGATGCTGAGATGATTATAAAAGTCAGTATAAAATTTTGGAAATACGACATAATGGCAATAATTAAAAGGCAGTATTTATAAACTATTACTAAAATTTGTTGCTAAATGCCCTAAAGAATAAACCTAAAAATACATTTTCCAATGCATTTTAACCTCCCTATTTTTGCTACTCTCATGTAACCACAGATAACTAAAGGGTAGCATTAAGTACTTGTTTCTGCCCTCAATGGGTTTAGAAATGCCTCAGATGCAAGTCAGTATCATTACAAGTGGCACATCTGTCTAAGAAACCACCCACCACTGACAAGTTTGAGGTCTACATAGGATGTTGCTAAGACATTTAGTAAGTGTTATAAGAGGAGAAACCTAAAATATAATAAATAATACAAAGAAGAGCTAGGGTCATAATACATGGTTTCTAGCAGTTTCTAGCAATAAAATTCCAAAAGACTGGTAAGGCAGCACATGGAATATTGTGTTTAATGTAAGACCTTTAATTATCTGTTCAGTACAAAGAAACCAGAGACAGTTTAGAAAAGACTGCCAAAAATGATAATTAATAAATAATTAACTCATTAAAGGAAGGTAAATTAATTCCAAATATAAAATTTGATTTGTCACTTTTCAAAACAGTAACAGAATGATGTCTTAGTTTCCCAACAAAGTAGCACTGAAAACCTGAGTGAAAGATAACATTTATGGGACGAGGGATAATTAAGTAAAGGAAATGAAAATCACTAATGACATATTGAGGGGCACATGAGAAAAAGCCTAAACTTACTGTAAAATGGTCTCCATTAGCTTTACTATTTGTTTTTAAATGCATATAGTTGTAAGAGTATAGCCATGACTATTTCACAGAAAAATGTTATTTAGGAAATAAGTTCTCAAACATAAACAAAATGACCAATTATTAGATAAAATATGACAGGCAACCACAGTGAATTGCAACAGTGTAATAGGTTATCTCTTCTAAACTTTGTAAGATCCTACCATACCAGCATTCCTCTAGGTGTCCTTTACGAAACATCACAACATAAAATGGTTTAGAAAGGTATGTGTATGGAAATACAACATCTGATGAACCTCTCAGTGCCATTAAGTCCATAATTATGTTTTATTAACATAGAAATATCAGAATGAGACAACGCCCAAGTCGCTGGCACAAATTAATATGTTCCAGTAAGTTTTATGCCTGCAAAATATTTGTTAGTTTTATTAAAATCAATATTAACTATAAGAATGATATCTTATGATTATTTAGTTTCAGATGAGGCAGTTACATAATTTTTCATGTAAGGTTTATCAATTTTGCCCATTAATAAAGCTAAGAATAGCTTTTTTTTATATTTAATAATATTTAAAATACCCGATTTATAATAATAAAAATCATTTTACAGTCTAGAATGAGTTTATGCACATTGAAACTAACTTTTAAAAAATGTTGATGCGCATTTTATTCAGACTATAAAAATAGAAGAGGCAATAGGGCCAAATAACTTTTATCAAAACTGCGCTTTGCTGAGACAGTTTTTCTAAATCATTGGTTATCAGCCAAGGCAATTTGCACCCCTTGCAGGGTTCATCTGGCAGTTTCTGGAGGCATGTTTAGTTGTCACAAATTGGAGAATGGAATCTGGGAGACTACTAGCCACCCCATAATGCATGGACAGACCCTCAAAACAAAGACATGTCCAGCCCCAAATGTCAATAGTTGAGAATCCCAGCTCCTAAACAGTCTTATGATTACTAGATATTCAGAAAACATAAGTTTGGAAATCAACTGATTCATTTTCTCCACAAGCAGTGAAAAATCTAGGTGTGATAACCAAATAATCAACACTCCCTTGAATAGACTTTGTCTTCATTGCCTCTTTTACTAATTACTAATTATGTCTTAATGCTTTTCTTGAAAATACAGCATGTAAAAATTGAATAAAATTTAAGTCTTATTAATACAGTATCATTTAAATTGAATCCAACTTTTTAAATTGACCTTGTTTCCCTATGCAAAATTACTTGAATATACACGTACACACACACATATACTGGTCAAAAATACTACCTTTGCATTCACATGATCCCTTAAAATTTACTCTATTATTCCAAGTGTCCTTGTAATGCCCTTGGATTTAATTATCTCCAATATGCTTCTTTTGTCTAATAGTAATCACTCTTCTTGAGCTTTAGAAGCGTTCAATATTTGTTGGTCCCTTTCCATAGACACTCTTAGTGCACTGGCCAGCATGGAGTTAATTATAGCAACTACACCATAAACAGAATGAGAACATGAATAAGCTTGCATAGTTCATCAGTGTATCTAAATGCCTCACAGAATATGATTCACATATATGCTCAATAAATATTTATAAACGAATGAATGAATGCAAGCTTCCAGAGTCATTTTTAATTCTATACAGTATCTCTGCTTTTCTCAGAAAACCCTGAAAATATATAACCTTGTATTTTATATATTTTGGAAAACAAATACTATTTTATGTATTGAACATGAAGTAATTGATGAATGTATTCATAAGACTTTGATAATTGAATCATGAAATATACAAGCAAAATAACAGGTTAATTATCTGGAAAGTAGATTATAGTCGAACAGGTTGAGATGGATAGGAGAGGTAGAATGAAAACCTATTAATGTCACAATCTGTAAACTGCTAAGATGAAGTTCTTTGTACAAATATTTCTTTTACTTTAGAAAAACATTAAATCTCTCAAAATCACCTGTAGTTAGTTGGGGGGGGAAGGATTTTAATTTTATATCTGCTCATTTACTAAATAAAAGTGGTTTGAAACTAGATTCAAAAGGTGAACTTAGATGTTACCAGAATCTGGGAAACTCATCCCAGCTAGCTGCATGGATACTACAAAGGAACACCTGAAAACTTGAATAACTGTAAGTTTCACAAATTAATATGCATTTTATTTATCAAGTATATTTTGGAGTTTAGGATATTTTCATGTAGAAAACTAATTGCAGTTATCCAGTGAAAGGTCTATTTTCTATTCTAGAAGAAAAATAGATCTTTAAGCATCTTACCATGTGTGGGAGCCCTGAGTGTGGTGGCCTCTGAGGGTCTGCCCAGGACAGGTGGCCTGGAACTGTATGTACCCTTGAAGATCAGTCCGGAACTATGACTCATCATCACATGCCTGTGGGCAGACAGCCCAGGCCTGTGTCATTGTACACATGTGCTGTAGTCCCCAGGGACCTAAGCTCTGGCCTGATCCCACTATTGTCTAAGGTTGTATAAAAACCCCTGTAAGCAGCAACAGGTGTGTGTGTGTGCCAGTGGTGCCAGCGGTGCCAGCAATAAAAAGCTTGCTGCTGCTTGCAGTGTGAGGTGCAGATCCTATGTCTGCTCTTCGTTCTTTCTTCCATTCGGCATCTCACCACCGAAACCTACCCTGGCTGAACAGCTGGGCTCCAACAACATATATCTGTTGATTTCTTAGAAAAATTCCATTAGCATATATTGTGAATAAATCTTCACACAAATAGACAGATATCTTTAAAAAAGGTGTTTTAACAATTCTCAGGAATTATGATCACATTTTCTACAGTCAGAGGATGTACAATATTTTTAAAAGTTACCAAATAAAATATAAAGCTGAAGAAAACTTCCAAGGAAAATATCTACAGCAGTCACCAAATTTTAGAAGAGATGTTTTCTGAGCTCCCTGAAGAGACCACTTCTTTCACTGACTACTTTTCACTTGAGTCATATTTTCTATGCCTTTATTTTTATTAATTATAGCCTACTATGCTAATATTAAAGAGGTAATTTTTCAGAGGAAAGAAATTAAACTTGATTGCAATTATATATATTTTTATCTCATTTATTAATTCTTGAATAAAAGCAGGTATTTCCATTAAGTACCCAGCAACATTTTGCAAAGAATAAATTGAAAAGTATGTGTTTTAGTTACAAATGTATCAGGTTATTCAAATATTTCAGGAATATTAAAGTAGATGGATAAATTACCAGTATTTTTTTTATTTTTGTGGGTTTACAGGCCTTACACACTAGCTTCTATAAAAATAAAATACACATGCAAATTCTCTGTTAGTCTTAAATTCCTTTCCCAGTAAATGCCAGAAACTGGGTATGTGTATTTATTGCTATACCAAAGAGCAGATTGCACTATCTCAAGAGTAATCTTGAATAACAACAATCCCAATATAATGAAAAGACTAACAGTTTACAGATTTGAAAGTGGTGTATTTTTTATGTATAGCCTATGACAGGTGGCTAACTAAAATAGAAAGCATAAGTAATAAGAAATATTTTGTTTTGGGGAGGTTTGTATATTGAAATTTGCTACTAATTTGCCAATATTTAAAAAAAATAAATAATTTGATTAATTATTATATCTACTTTATCAGACTAGATTTTATCTAATTTTCATGAAAGTGTCTTAGATATTATTATGCTAGAAAACAATTGAATGATATAGACAAGAATTTTAAGTAAATTGATCCAAAGCCATAACTTTGGTATTCTTAAATCTTTCTCTTTTTTTTGAAATGTTTCTGCACTTCAGAATCACTATAAGCCTTTTGCTCAGATTCTGCCAAATCAATAGGCCACAATCGCTAGAAAGTCCAAGCTAATTCAGGGGGAAGATGGCAGGCCCTAGGAGCAGACAACCTGACTCTGATGTCAAATCTGCCATTCATTCCATAGTAGGAAATTAGGCAAGTTGATTAACCTGTAGGTGCTCTATTTGTGACATTAAGTAGGGCATGATAATCCCTGCCTCACAGTTATCATTCATGATTTATGTATAAAGCATGTCACAGAGTACATGTGATATTAAGTGAAAGCAACATGTATTAGTTAATACTCATATTGATCGTGTGACAAGACAATAGTTCAAAAATAGTATCAAAAATAAAGGCAGTTTCTTGGAAGATATGAAAAACACATTCAAATAAATCAGGATTTTCAGACAGTATGTATTTTACAAATGTTAAAAGGCAATTTTATAAATGGCAGGTATTGTCACACTAAGGCATTCCAGCTAAATATGGAACTTTGGCCATGACAGCTCCCTGACCAGTCTCACTGCTTCTGTCTTTGTGTATCTATTGTCAACAAAGCAATAGAATTTTTTCATTACAAGTAGACAGTTCCTTGACTCCAAACCATCCATTGTCTTCAGAATTTACTACGTCGCCCTACATGAGGTTGTGCTAGGCCTGTTCTCCATTCAGATACTCACCGGGCTCTGTTTCACTCATTTCGCCTAAGGCACGCAGGCCACATTGTGTTCACGGTGAGCTTCAGCGATAATACTGCGGTCAGGCTGTTTACAAAACTCTTCCCTCTTCCCTTAACACTCCTCCCTCACTTATCCAGATACTTCG
This sequence comes from Mormoops blainvillei, assembly GCA_004026545.1. Classification (NCBI taxonomy): domain Eukaryota; kingdom Metazoa; phylum Chordata; class Mammalia; order Chiroptera; family Mormoopidae; genus Mormoops; species Mormoops blainvillei. The sequence goes on from PVJD01005275.1 coordinate 56,037, forward strand.
CCCCCATTCTTCAAGTCCCTGTTCACATGGACCTTGATCAGTTGACCCACAGTTGTCATTTTCTTTTCAACTTTCCTTATTTCTCTTCATTTCACATATCACTGCCTGATGATAGTCATTCACTCATTCATCCATTCATCCATTCATTGTTTATTGTCTCTTGCCCTACCATTTGAGAAACTCTTAAAGTAAGTGCTGAATGTTTTGAATTGTCAGTAACTTGTACACAGAATGCCCCAAGACATATTTGTAGAATGAATGAAAATGTTTTCATTTTTAATCTAAAGTTATCATGTGTCTCTTTGTAACCGCTTTATACTAACACAAACCTATTACTTATTTCCATGTACAGTTTTATGTTTTGTTCTTTTTAACTACTTTTAAAGCTATAATAGACTTTAAATTCTTGTAAGGATTCTATATTTAAAATAGATAAAATATTTACTTTAACTTATGATCCAACATGAAATTTATGAATAGTTCAGGAGATGGTTCTTTAAAATTAGGGTACATAAAGTTTTCATATATATTTGTTTTTACTCTGACAGAGAATATCGATCAGTTCTTAAATATTTACATTCTAGGAACATTTATTTTGTTTTTTTCTTTATTATTTTGAGGAAAATATAAATGTTTCTTCAAATAGTATAGGAACATAAATTATACTTTTGAAAAGATATTATTATGATAAGTGATATTATTTAACATTTTGAAATTATTTTGGTCTCTTTAAGTAAAATGTAAAATTATTTTCAGAATTTTAATACTTTTCCCTGCAAGAGCAGGCAACTTGGTGAACTCCAATTTACTATGAGATCAAAGTAAAACAACATTACCCTTTAAAATCAGGCTAAAACCAACACCTTCTAATACCCTTGGGTAGAATTGGCAAATATTGTATATTATCAATTTTTGCCTATTTTTTCATGAAGGTTTACAGTACTTAAAGCTGTAAGCCTTCATGAAAATATTTCTCAGACTTCTTTTAGTTACAAGTGAAGTAGACCTAAATTCAGTTCACGTACACAAGGAAAGAAGCTCAGCTCTCAGGAAAATTGCTACAAGAAACAACAAAAAAGAGAGAGACGTGAAAACAATAAGAAATATCTCCCTCCATCTCTCTCACTCTCATTTCTTCTCCTCTCTACCTCTTGATTTTTTCTTTTAGAATCGCTAATTTCCAACACAACTGGAACTGTACACATAGGCAGCCCAGTTCTTGCGATCAGTGCCAATGACCTCCCACTTCCAGCTCCACCTTGAAAAATTCCATAGATAGTCCCTGTTAAAGATCAATCTAACAACTTCACTTTAAAGTAAATGGTGGTTAATGCAGTTTCCCAATGAATCTATTGCCTAGTTTGGACACAAATCAGATTTTTTTTAAAGTTCTTGTGTTTATTTAATAAACCACCTGTATTGCAAGTAATCAACTTTCATTAATAAATATAACCCACATAATAATATTTCTTAGGCATTAAAAATGTGCTAACAGAGCTCAACAACAACAACAAAAAAGCTGATGATAAAAATGAATTACAGGAATTTATGTGAGATGTATCACTCGTCTACCCTTTCTTCACTCCGTCTTCTTTCACCAAATCTCTACCGGGTGCTAAAGCCCGACCACGCCCTGAAAGCGACGATGAGCCTGGGCCGTGCGCAGTGCTGGTGAGCACGTTACCTAGGCTGACCTTTCAAAAATAGCAGCCTCTTGAAGGAGACAGAAAGAGAAATGAGTAGTTTCGAAATTATGGGTAAGTACAAAAAGAGGAAAAAAAAAGTTCCAAGTGCTGTCAGAAGTGCTGTCAGGACAAAGTAAGCGACACATAAAAGAAACGGGAGAGACACGAACCGAAGGGAACAGTCAACTTCAGTGGGTGTGGAAGGCACTCCCAGGTGGAAAGCTTCGCTTTAAAGGTCATGCAAATAAAACTTGGTAAAGAAAATGCCAAGAGAAGGCCAATAAAATATTCACAGTTTGATGATATTTTAATGCCAGGTTTGCAAGTATTGTCTATATTTAACAGTCCAAATAAATCATTTAAATGATCATTTTCCTCTTTTCTGGACTCTTTATTTTCAAGTCATGTAAATCCAAGAGACAACATCGGGCATGAAAATGGCTGTACAACAGCCACACACTTATTGTAGAGTAGTTTGTTTGAACAAACGATTGTTCAGATGCGCCACATATGTGAGGGTAACACATTTAATATTGGCAAACTCTCCTTTCTTCTTTGCAATTTTATTGCTAAAAATTCACCAACATTTTTATAAATGAAAAAAGCATCCCAGACTTACCCTCGTGAGTAAAGGATTTTTTCTTTTTTTCAGATGAGGCAGCTAGGATTTGCTTCTATAGATTACGCTGAGTTTGGCAATGAAGCCATTGCTACAGCTGCACTCACTTCAGCGAATTACTTTTTAATTACCAATGATTCTCCTCATTTGGCTTGGTGACCAGACAAGCATCAGGGAATGAAAATACAAAACAGTGGTCTCTCCAATATAAAAATTTTCTTAGCTGTACACATTCCTCCTTTGTTTTTGTTATTTTTTACTGAAGTAGTGCTCTCATTTTTTTCTTTCAACATTACTAAATACATGTAGGCAGTAGTCCATAGCAACACTCACTGCAGCAAAATCTAAACAAATAAGGTCACAGCCTAGTAATTAAATCAGCGATCTCTTCTCGATGGAACTTTTCGAGTGCAATACCAATTGGCACAACCTATTTTAGAAAAAAGGACTTCTGCTTCCGAGTTTTCTCTGTCATCAAGGAGCGGGTTATCTTTCAGGGTTGTAACATTTCCACTGCCCCCTGCTTCTTCCAGAAAGCTGAGAAATAACTTTCCTGAATCATCTCCTGGGCTGGAAACCTCTCTGTTTTCTGCCACCATGCTAGACAACCTTAATACATAAGAGTTCAAAACAGAGCTTTCCCATCTCAGGACTCGGAGAAAGAGAGCCAGGCCAGCGAAGAGGTTTCTAACAGCCTCAGACACTGTGCTCATACAAGAGCCTCACCCTGTCTCTTTCTTTGGTTAGTTCCCCAATCACACTCTGTTATGAGAGTTTTGCACTTCTCTTCTGCTACACAAAGAGGGCCGTTAAAATCAGTGTCTGGTCTGTGCTACTCCTTCCTTCTTTATTTATCCTCAGATTGTATTTTATAACAACACCTTTCTAAAAGAAATCATGCCTTTTTCTTCAATGCTTTAAAAACATTCTATCTGGTAAATCAGGTCCTAATGCAATATTTTCTTCAGCTTAATAGTTAAGAAGGCAAAATACCATTTGATGTTTCAAAACCAGATAAAGTTATTCACCATTCAATAATTACTTATTGAATGTTGATCTTTGGCCTCAATGTACTCTTGGCAATGGAGATTCAAAATTGTGTGACTTAGTAAAGGTCCCAGAACCTGTGGATTCCGCCTTCTAGAGGAAAGCAGTAGAACCCAGTTACAGGATAAAGGATAGTCTTTGGAGATATGCCTAATCAGAACAAGAGAATTAGGTTATGATTTAAGGCAAGAATATTCTAGAAAAATCACTAACAAGTAAATATTGCCTATCCAAAGAACTAAAAGAATGTCAATATGGCAGAATCTTAGGAAAGCGTACAAGGGCATCTCAAAGCCAGTGAAGCAGGAAGGGGCAGGACATGATGGGCATTGTGGGAAAGGGTTAAAAATTTGATTTTTCTTTTAAGGGTGATGGGAAATTGTTCAATAATGATATGCTTGAGAATAAGATGCTATTATTTTATGTTTCTGCAGAGCAAAGATGGAATCAGGAAAGTCATATAGTAATGTCAGTGGTCCTGCTAAGAAACGGTGTTAGACTGAATTGGATAGGGTTGAAATGGACTGGATTGAATTGGACTGGATTACAATAGTAGACACTGATTGGAAGAAAGGTGAAAGGAACTTTATTTTCTGCTTTGAGAGTAATCTAAGGTAGCTAATGATTTAAATGTTTGGCTTGAGTTCTAGCTTTGCCTTTAATAGTTGCCTGGATGATAATGTCATTCACTGAGATAGAAAATCAGATGAGAATGTAATTTAACTGAGAGTAATGTTCTGTTTTGAACACATGAATGTTAAGTTGGCTGACTGAGTAAAAATACTAACTAGTATTATGAAATTTTGACTTGAATTCACAGGTGAGGGGAGACCTCGACATTTAAATTTGGAAGTCATAAGTATGTGGATGATATTTAAACTGTAACATTGGCTGAATTCCTTAGGATAAATTTGAGAAAATAAGGGATTAATGATGCTCTAGACTAAGCCCAAACTGTCCCAAGTATGTATGCCTAAATCCCTTAGTGTGGGATCCTGCAAAGAGACTGAGAAGTCATAACTGATAAAGTCAATGTGAATTCCTGGAAGCAAAAAGTAGGAGCATTTGAAGGAGTACAGAGAGTTCAATGCTACTGATAAGATTTAGTAGGAAAAAAAGGGTGAGTGGGGAATGGCAAACAATTACACTTGACAAAGGTAGTTAAATGGTAGGGCATTTTAAAAACTTTTTCTTTGTTTTATTTTTATACTTTGGTAAGAACATAGTAATAGGGGAAGAAGGAACTAGAGAGTAATTTGGTTATTGACGCTTTTTATTAATGATCTTTGATAATGCAATTTAAAATTAAACATAACCTGGTTTTTCATTTACAAAAGAGCAACTTCAGTATATCCAAATCACAACAGTGTTACTGTCAGTATAAAACTAATTCTTGATGGGAAAGATGAGCAAAGGGTGTTAGACATCAAGCTTAATAAAACAGGGAGCAAAAGTCTGCTTGCCAGCTTGTAAATTCCAGCTTCACACCCCAGGGAGTCACAGCATCTCTCTGCGGAAGGGATTAACATTTCCCCCCACCCTGTACCAGATGTTGGGGGACACAGAGGGAGATGCTGGGCCACAGAGGACTGTCAGTCTAACTATGGGCTGTGGACACATCCAAAGCCTGCAAAAGCTTGGGAAAGTTCATTGGCCAATTTGAAAAACAAACAAACAAACAAAACCCTGGTTCATTCCAAGCCCAAACTAATATAATCCTAGGAAAACAAAGAAACTGTTTTTCCGCTCGCCTGGTAATGCGCTCACCTCACGAGCTTGCACATTCTCTTTCCGTAGCCATACGGCCTCTGTAACTACATGGCTGGCGGCCACCTGGACTCCACCACCGGAGCAGCTGGGAACAAACTAAGCTACCTGGATGAGAACTGAGACCACTTAGCAGCGTTCTGCAGACTTCAAAGAACTAAGCTTTTATTTTAAGCAAAAATTCTGAACACTGGCTATTGTCTTGGCCTTGCTGAAGACAAGGTTGGACTTTTCCACTGCGGGACAAAGAAGGATGGAGCACTGGAAACCCAGGGGGCAGCTTCTATTTCCACATGAACAAACCCATGCTTGCACCACAGTCCCCTGTGCGTGGGTCCTTAGAATGCTTTCCTTGCATTCCCATGGAAGAGCCTAATTTTCACAGACAAGGAAAGGACTAAGTGTAATCTTAACCATTCTAAATATTATGTAAAGTCCTTAAGTAAATGTAGAGTCATCAGTGTGGAAATAGTTTTATGTCTTAGTTCCTTCCAGAGTAGCTGTATTATAATTCAGTTCAACAATATTGATCATGGAGTCAGTTCAATGAAGAAAACTATGAAGAATATTCAAAATGTTGGAGCTAAGATCTATATTCTTACTGACCTGTTTCTATTTATGATACTGCAATTTATTAAAATCTTGGATTTTACATCAGTTTCTGTGTAAAGTTCCAAGTGTAAATTTTTCCTGTCCTAAATATCACTGATTTTGATTCCAGTATATATCTGCATCCCACCTTCTTCTTAGACATTCTCTTCTTTCAGAGTTTCTAACTTGTGAAAATATTCTCAAAAATAATAACATTTGTTCTCTAATGCTAACACTATGGCTTTGTGATTTGTTTATATGTTACTTCTAAAATTAAATATAAATTTATAGTGTTATTCTCAAATAAATATCATTTCCTACGGAGTTAAATAAGTTTCTTTGATTATATTTTCTTCTCAATACTTCCCAATACAATAGCCCTGTGCCTATTAAACAGGGGTATTTCTAGAATTAAATCCAAGTGGATTATTTTCTCATTCCATTAATTTATCCAAATGATGATACATGTTGATTTATTTCATATTTGAAGTATGCTTTTCTTTGTTTGTCCCTGATTTTTCTTACTGACTTTGTTGTTACATTACTGAGAGAATAGATTCCTTCTCTGCCTAATTCCTAACATATTCCAATTTTTCTCTGTCATAGCTCTTGCTTAGAATTCATCTGTCCTACTGAAGTCCATTAATTTTGTTTTTAATATAGAACATTTGCTTCATGTTGGAACTATGAATTTTCCTATTGGAATTTCAAGCTGCCATATATATTTATGCATGTGTGCCTTATTTTTTCACACAGTTTTTATTTTACCGTATTTTTTTTCAAACTTTCATAGTATTGAGTATATGGCATCCTCATTCTCTCATCCTCTCTTGAAACACACATGAGGTAATCCTCCTCCACACAAACACCTCTGTCCCGAAACTCTTCATTTTTTTTGCTCTAATCTGGGCAGAATGCTCATTAGGCTACTGAAAATTTGTTGCTCTGTGAACCTTCACTGCTATCCACATTGTTTTATTTTTGTTATTTAAAGGCTTTTGTCCTTTTTAACATTTTGGAACTTTTTTTTTATTATGTCGAGGTTTTGTTTTATTTTTGCTTATTTTCACTTTTTAGAAACATTTATTCAAGATCTCGAACTCCTGGTAGAGTTTCTACATATCTTATTATATTTTTGATACATAGTAAGCATTTAATTTTTAAATCAACATGTATATCATTTGTTCTTTTCTTAGCTATTCCCTGACATAATATAGTTCTTTTATAGTTTTTTCTTTTTTTCTGATGAGAATAGAATATCTAGCAAATTCATTTTCTGTAATCGACACTATCTCCCCAGGAGCTCCTTTGAAATACTTCAGAATAGGACAGAAGGGAAGTCAAAGATATAGGACTTAAAACAAAAATGCTCAGTTTTAAAACAGACGCCTTTAAATTTTTTTTGTTTCATTTCAGTGATTAAATTGTACTTTGGGCATAGTTTGCCTTTGTCTTCCTCTTTCTCTTACCCACCTGGCGTGTGGAGAACAGGCTGGCATCATCTCCCACAGCAGCTGCAAAAGTTGTTGAGAGCAGTGTGCACTTCCCCACCCTCATTGTTCTCTGTTGTGATAGGGAAGGACAGTCACGACTTGCCTGTTCCCCTACCTTGGGGTCTGTCAATCATATCTGTAGCTGATTACCTCATGGTGTCTTGGTATGGCCATATGCTGTGTGTCTTCCTTTAGGATAATTGTGTTTCCTATTTTGTGTCTATATCACTGCTGTAAAAACTTACCACCAACTTACTGGCTTAAAATAAAAAAAAAAACTTATCTTAAAATTATGAACTTCAAAATTACAAAAACCAAAGTATTAGGAAGGCCCCATTCCTCCTGAAAGCTTTAGGGAGAGAACCGGATTCCTGGCCTTTTCCAATTCAAAGGCACCAGCATTCTCCCACAGCATAGCCTCGGGGGATCTCCCTGCTGGCTCCCCTCTGTTGCTGCAACCCCTTCTCTGACTCTGACCTCTAGTAAAGACCTCTCTCTAATGAGGACCCTGTGATGACATTGGCCCCTCCCATATAATGCAAGATAATCTCCCCATCTCAGAAACTGAACTCTAATCATATTCTCAAATTCCCTTTTGCTGTGCCAGGCGACATAGTCACAGGTTCCAGGGGATGGGATATATGAACGGAGGGAACAGTGGAATTCTTCTGTCTACCATAGCCTTTAATCAACTGGTTTACCCTGTCCCATTCATAATGGGCACTTTATCAATTTCACCACACAACAAGATTAGGCACATTTCACCTACCTCAGTGGAACCAGAGCCAAAATAAGCTTAGAAGGCCCTCTCTCTGTTCCATCACAGCTTACGTGCTACAATCAGACTTTGGCCCATAACGATGCCTAGACGCCTCTTGCTCCCTACTCTTTTTAGACAATAAAGAAGAAAAATAAAATATTGTTACAAAAGAGGATTTCAGTACTTCTTAATCTTTTTTCTTCCTAAATACCATGTTCCTTTCTCCTTTGCAACTGAGGGTCTCATTAAATATCATATATATTATATATAATATATATATAAAATATATAATATGTATAAAATTTTTTTTAAATTTGTCTGGGCCTCCTTTTAAATAAGAAATTTTTGGTCCAGTGAGTTTGTGATTTTTTTTTTTTTTAATACAAAAGACTTGGTATTTTGTAACCTCTCCCTTATTGGACTTTAGCTATTAACTCTGAGCTAATTGTTAATAATTTTTACATGTACAAAGGGACTCAAAATCTTATTTATAAAATAAATGTGTATTTATTCTTACATGTTTAAGCTTCAGTCACCTTCAAAGTATTCTCCATTTGATGCAACACATCTATTAAGACCTTTTTTGCCCCCATTGCTCAAAACAGGTTTTTGTGGGTTTTTTTACCTCTTCCACATAGGCAAAATGTTTAATTTTGAGGACTTTTTTTCATCCAGAGAAACAAATAAAAAGGCACTGGGCTGAGATTGGGTGAATAAGGAGGGTGGAGCATGAGGGTCATGCCTTTTCTGGTCAAAAACTGCTGAACACAGCGTGGTGTGGGCAGGTGTGCTCATAAGTCACCCATCGTGAAATGGACACACATGGTGAAAATGTCTTGAAAACAAACAAACAAAAAAAATCACTGAAGCCAAACACAACCTCTCACAACAATGCCAAATGGTACGTGGATATAGATGGGTTCCTAGAATACTCACCTTGCAGGGGAAGCCTGTGGTACAAGGGGCCCGCCCACCAGAAGATAATTCCAGTTTTTTGGGGGGTTTTTTAGATCCCCCACATATATTATCTAACCTCGTAACAGTCAATATTGTTTTGGGGCCTTATGTGTTTGTGTGTGTTTTTTTCAATATAAAATGATGTTACTGGACTACATATTATTTGAAATAGCAAGTTTTAGATTCTCTGACTCAAAGTAACCACTTTATATACATATATATATGTGTGTGTGTGTATATATATGTATATGTGTGTGTATATAAATATATATATATATTTTTATATATTCTTCTAGTAGCTAGGCCTATGAATCTATTAGCACAAGAAAGAAATTTTGAGTGATTTGGAGTTTGTCAAAGGGAACCAGAGCTAGATACTAGTGAAATCAGTAAAAATAGATTTTATTAAGAAACTATTATAATAAGGGGAAAGATAATTCAGTATGTATTTGAGCTCAATTCTGAATTTAGCAAGGTAAGTAGGGATTTATAGCTAAGGAGCCAGGTTGGGGATAAGGGGATAGAAATTTAGTAAGAGGAAAAACATCAGGAGAATTCTTGGTAAAATGACTTAGTGGAATTCTTCCTTAAGGCAGCCAACTGATCAAATCGGGGTGTGGCATGAGGAAATTGATAAGATACAGAGGGTGATTCGATAAGAAGGGTGGGGAATTCTCCTTAAAGCTGACTTAGTGGGATTCTTGATACAATTTAGAAGATCTGAGACCCAAGGAGAAGCACAGTCAAAAGGATGAGTCAGAGGAGCTTGTCTCAGGTTTGATCAAGGAGCCTTTGCCAGGTGCAAACAATCCCTGCTAGTGCTGGGCCTGCAACAGAATGTAAGAGTCTCTTGGTAAAAAGTTACATGAGGACTACATATAAATATGGATAGCAGAGAAGCTTATACAACACCAGCCCTTTGGCCCTAACACAGTTTCTAACAATATTTCTTGTAACTTGCACATTGACATTTTTTAAATAAAACCCCTGCAAGATATTAGTTTATGTTTAGGATCGAGAATTAGTAGTGCAGATTATTATTTTTAGTTCATTTTAAATTAGTTTACCCTTTACTTACAACTGTAACACTCATTTTTGGTTACAGAACATTAAAAGAAACAGAAAAAAAGATAGATGATATAATCAAAATTGTCTTAGTCTCATCTTTCAATCCAAAACTTACTGCCTTACAAGAATTCTAAGAGGAAGAGGGTATTTGAAAGGAAACTAGGAAAGAGCATTTCAAAAATTACAACAGAAGGGCATAACTATAAATAAAGAGAAGTCTGATTTTAGCTTTGTCAATCCTGTGTTCTAAGTTGCTTAAAAAGCATTGTGAGAATTTTTATAACTTTTTAAAAAAATTAAGACTTTATTTTTTAGAGCAGTTTGTTACACAGCAAAACTGAGAGGAAGGTACAGAGATTTCCCATATAGTCCCTGCCTCTGCACGCACATTATCTCTGACATTTTCGACATCCCCTCAGAGTTGCTGTATTAATGAATGTACATTGACACATCATGATCACCTGAAGTTCATAACTTGCAGTACGGTTCAACCCTGGTGTTTCTATTCTATGGGCCTGGACAAATGTTTAATGGTGTGCTTCCATCATTGTGCTTTCTTCAGAGAATTTTCACTGCCTAAAGCAACTACTGATTTTTAAAAATTTTTCCATAGTTTTGTATTTTCCAGAATGTCTTGTGGTTGAAATCAGGCAGTCTGCAGCCTTATCTACTTATTTTTTTAACTTATTAATATGCATTTAAGGTTCTTCCACATCTTTTCAGAGCTTGAGAGTTCATTCCTTTGTAGTGATGAGTAATACTCCATTATCTGGATATACCACAATATATCTGTTCATCTACTGAAGGACACCTGGTTACTTACAAGTTTTGGCAATTGTAAATAACACTTCTGTAAATATCTACGTGCAGGATTTTGTACGGACATAGTTTTCGACTCCTTTGAGTACATATCAAGAAGTGCAATCGCTGCCTTTCCAATCAATGTTTGAGGGCTCCTATTGCTCCACACCCTTGTCAGCACTTGATGTTGTCAGTGTTTCTGATTTTGGCCATTATATTATGGATGTGCTATTATCCCACTGTTGGGAAAGTTTTCTCACCCTCTATGATGTTAGCTGTAAGGTGTTACTACTTTTCTTTTTTGAATTTTTATAAGAGTTTGTTTGAGCCCGATTGACACCATAAGCCAGGGAGCAAGATCATCAAATGCTTTCGGCAGTGTTTTTTAGTTGTTGTTTGTTTTGGGGGGTTTTTTTTAGATATTTTTATTAGGTTGAACATGTTTTCCTCTATTCCTATGTTACCAAAAGTTTTTAATCATTAATGGGTTTTAGATTTTGTCAAATGCTCTTTCTGCATCTATTGATACAACCATCGATCTCTTTTAGCTAATTGATATGATGGATTACATTAAATTATTTCTGGATGTTGAACCGGTCTTGCATATCTGGGATAAATTTCACTTGGTCATGGTGTATAATTGTTTTTTATACATTGTTGGAGTCAATTAGCTAATATTTTGTTGAGTGAAATAAATTTTGAGAGAACATATGACTGTCACTTTATTGTTCTCTTCCAACATACCTCTGGTTATAATATCTCTGTATTTAGAAATAATGTCTCTGCCTTCCACAGGTGCCCAAAGCCAGATTCTAGGAAAAAAAAAACAAACATAAAAAATTATTCTGGTCCTACTTTCTTCAAAGAGGCTATTTACATCTACACTGTCAGGCTGAAACAATGTGCCTAGAAATAGCTTTTTCAAGTGATTATTCCATTAAAGCCTTTATTATATTAATTTCTTCAATGTAAATTTAGTACCAAATACCATTATGAAATTATAGAAGAAACCATTCATATTTTGGGCTATGATTATGGTATGATCCTATATATTTACTGATTAAAAAAACATATATTTTATGCTTGACCATTAACAATGTATTCTTTTTTTTAAACTATGAGTTACAGATTAAAAGAACTATTAAAAGAACCAGTTTTAAGAAAGTTGTATTGTGTGAAGGATAACATTCTAGGACACACACGTCTATGTGATACATGGCCAGTCTCATGTCAATTATGTTAAAAGCAAACTGTTTACAAGTCAAATGATACTCTTTCTGTTCGAGCTCTCAAGCTGTGAATACCATGGGAGGTTTCTTGGCATGCAGAATCCTCCCACCTGTTCTTAGACAAAACATATGTGAAGCATAGGAAATGTGATTTTCAGTGTGAAACAGAAAGCGTTTACTTTATAACTTTGCATGGGAAAATTACCAGGATGCCCAATTAGGTAATACGTACTTTAAATACTTCCTTTTACAGATCTGACATTTTTGTCTAGAAAAGATTTCTTGGCCAAAACATACACACATATACACAAAGAATTTAGTTGTTTAATATACATATTCAAGGCAGATGAATACAATATAAATTGAGGCAATAATATAGATAATTCAAGTTAAAATGCTATTGGGTTCAATCTTGTTCAGCTTTATTGAAGTTTAAATTGATTGATTGGAATTCTTTTTAGTTAATCCACTGAATCAGATTTAAGGGAATTGCTGAGTAAAACCATGGTAAGTTAAAAGGGTTCATTCACCTTTCTCAGTATATTATTTGTAAGTAAGGATAATATAGGAAGTGGTAAAAATGAGTTGTATGCAACCTTAAATTATTACTGTAAGACCTGGAACACTTAGCATTGAACTTTTTTTTGTACTGTTTCTCTTTTACCCCAATGGGTTTAATAAGGGAATTCCTTGTTAGTAAACTTAATTGGACCAAGGGCAATACTTGACTCAAGAGGATACAGAATATGGGAGTCAGTTAACATTGAAAGTAATATTTTTTACAGGAAAAAAAAATAACTAAAGATAAAGCTTAAGTTTTTGGTATCTCCCTTGACATGCATAATGCAAACCTTAACACAGTAACATTTAAACTGAAAAAAAAAAAATCTTTAGGAATGATAACATACAAGCCACGGTTTGTCAAAGGTTTCCAAAATGGTTTCTAAAATTTTCCCTGGAATTTACAATGTAATATATTTCTCTTACTTCTTACACCGCTTAAAGATTTCTATCGCTTGCAACCAAGAATACTAACATATTTAGTACACTCTCATTTCGTTTGTTATAATAACAAATGGTCTTCAATTTTGAGATGCATTTCTTAGATGAAAAAACAATCTTCTTCTTCTTTGTTTTAATAATAAATGTTTTAATAATAATTTGAGATCTATTTCTTACTATCAAAGTAGTAAATCTGTACTTGAAGCATACATCAACAACTTCTTTAAATATAAAATTTAAAAATATTAATGTTCTTAATGAGTAGGAACAAATCTTTAGGAACCAAATGGACACAGTAGATGAAAGGTCAACACCAGACCATTAGTAGGCTACAGAATTATTTTAAAAATTAATATAAGTTAATTATGTGAAAACATTTCACTTTTTATTTCAGTTCAAATGTTTTAAAGAAGCTATACCTAACATATGCTTAGTTTAAAAACCTGTGATTACCAGCATTTTACCATGGGAATGATCCTTAAGATAAACATTTTACTGATTATTTGCAAAATGTAGGTAACATTTGGAAATAAATATTTATTCTGGAAGCATTTAGAAATGAAATGAACTATCCAATAATGGAAGTTTTTAATTTAATTTTACTTTTTAATGATGAAAATGTAGAAGTAGATGTAGCTCTTAATTATTACTCCTAATAGAGTATGACATGGATACAATAAACAAAACTTGTAATGAACTTTTTTGTTCATTTTAAGAGTACTTTAGCATGCTCTAATTGACGTATGCTCAGTTTGGGGACTGACAACAGTACCCAGCTATCTAACTCCTGGAATAAATTTGTAAACTCACTAATAGGTTTTGTGGGTTTTTCAGCAAGCCCAACAACCTCTCCTTATTTTCCTGGTGATAGTACCCCAAATTTACTTTAAGTTAATATTTATTTCCCATTCTCTTTTTAGGTTTCTCTGTGAAAATCAATTTCATCTGTCGCTCCAGGACCAGGGTACCGCCCAGTATTAGCAACTCAGAATAACTGACTGCGAAACAGGTCATTTAACACAAGCAGAGGCTATGAGGCACCATCTCTAGCGTTTCCTTGGTCAGTGTATGTATGGAGGCGGACTCTACTTCCTGCTTGAGCTTGCAGTGCTGGAGGCGTCCTCAGGAGTCACTGTGGTGTCGCTGCTTGCTGACACTGCATGTTGACACCTTATTAGACCAATACGATGGCCTTAAAACCAAATAGAATATACTGGGGACACATTGGAGCACCTAGGTCTTGTTTCACTAAACTCTGGATTTTGAATAATATAACTCCTAAGTTTAGTTTTACTTAAGGAAGTTTATATTGGGCTTTCTTTTCACTTGTACTGAAAAAGTAATGAATCAGAAACTTGAGACTTGAAGAAACTGTAGAATTGAGATAAACATAAGATCATAAGCTTAAATATTTGGGATATTGGTCTCTCTCTCATTTATCCCTCCATTTTTTCCTTTTGTTAATTCCTGCTACCAAAATATTATCTTATAGATCCTCAACATTATGTATGTATTAAATATCCTTTCTCTTTGACAATGCTAGTTATATCACGAAAAGAATTATAACTGAAGCTGATCCAAACATATTTAGATTTAGGAAAAACTGAATATAACATTGGGAGATCTTGGAATATCTTCTGCTTACAATATAGTTTGGAAAGCAAATGAGCAGGAAGTAAACAAAAGCGTGTAGCAGTGTGGCAATATCATAAGCTAACCCCTCTATGCTCTCCCCCCACCATTTAATATATGTACATACTAACTCAGTTTGGTATTGGGCACCATACTGTTCTTTCGATATATTAGATAATCTTAATGCAATTTTTATTACTTTTGAGGTTATGTTGGAAGAAGAAAGCATAGGATGTAGAGAACCTTGTTATTTCATACATAAAGACACATTGCTTCCAAGCTCATTTTCTCTGTTTTCTTTGCTTATTTTCTTCCATTACTTTCTTATCTTAGACTCCTAATCCCTGCTGTGTTTAGTCTTATCTTCCAGCAGTATCAGAGGGAACTGGAGTAAAAATAAAAATTTTAGAGCATAGTAATTAGAGTAACAGGTAGAGAGATCAGTGAATACATTGCTCTGTGCTAAATTCTTGCAGATGTTTTTGTCTGAATCCTTGCCAACTGAATTTGAAAGCAATGCATGGCTGTTTCGGGGAGAGCAGGCAATCAACTTCGCTTTCTGCACTTTTAAGTCCAAACTACTTACAAGCAACATAATAAAGTAACTTACATCTCTCCAGTTGGTTGAGCCAGAGACATTATGAATGAGTGACTTTGTCAAATTTCATTTTTGAAACTTTTGCAAAAGCATGATTGTTATTTTTATAAACAAAAGTATCCTTTAAATCATAATTATCTGATTTTCAAATATCTGTTGATAATTTCTACTCTTATTCATACAAAATTATTTTTAGTCCTGAATTGTCACAGGTGTTTTGAATTGTGAGATTATCTGGGAGTTTAGATAAAAGTATAGATATCCTTGGACCCATCCCAACTCTAATACAAACAGAATCTATAGTGGAAAGTTCTTGTATCCAAGATTTTAATAAGGTCCCCAAGTAATTCTTATACTCAGGCAAATTCATAAAATGTATATTTGGTCTTGCTGTAATTTGTAAGGCACATCTCCCCTGCTTCCGCCTTGCCTTCTACGAATAATTAGTAGTCAAAAGTATCTGTGTCCTTTGATCAATCTGTTACTCAATTTACTTCAAAACCTTCATCTTCTGTCTGTGTCCTTCATACAAATTCTCATTTCTTGAATCATACTCTTTTTCCCATATTTTTTGTTTGTTTGTTTTTTGTTAAATTTCATTTTATTTTTTAAAGATTTTATTTATTTATTTTTAGAGAGGAGAAGGAAGGGGGAAAGAGAAGGAGAAAAACATCAACGTGTGGATGCTCTCACACACAACCCACTGGGGACCTGACCTGCAACCCAGGCATGTGCCCTGACTGGGAACTGAACCAGCGACCCTTCTATTCGCAGGCTGGCACTCAATCCACTGAGCCACACCAGCCAGGGCTGTTTTCTTGATATGTAGCATGCAATAACTTTTGTTTGTTTGTTTGTTTTTGTGAAGTTTATTTGTTTGTTTGCATACACTTCACAATAGGGGAAAATCAGTTTTGGACACTCATATTTGCATTTACTTTAGTTTCTTATCAACTACCATGCTTGTTCTTCTATATTAGTTTGGGTTCTGGTGTGAAAACAAGAAAACTAAGTATAATTAATTTAAGCAGAAAAAGAATTTTTGGAAGGATATCTGGGTGCTCAAAAAATCCTCAAACATGCTAGAAAACAAAGTTTAGAAAGTTATCAGGAAAAACAGAATCCTAGGCAATGTGAAATTTGACAAAGATTTTACCACAGAAACGGACTCTTTTGGGTGCTCCAGATAGTCCCACCTCTTTGGCTTTCAACACCACCTCTAGTCTAATTTACACACTACCATTATTGTTGGTCACTTATTTTTAAGCTATTTCTTCCATATTCAAAGCTCTAGGTGAGATTATGTATTTTTTTCATTTTATTTTTCAATTACATATTACATTAAATGTTATTTTTGCATTAATTTTAGGTGTATAGCATAGTGGAGTCAGACATACTATACTTTACAAAGTGATCCCCTCAATATTTCAGGTACCCACATAGCACAATACATAGTTATAATATTATCGCCTATATTCCTTGTGCTGTATTTTACATCCCCAAGATTATTTTGTAACTACCAATCTGTACTTCTTAATACTCTCGCCCAACCCCCAACCCCGCTCTGGCAACCATCAGCCTGTTCCATATATCTATAAGTCTATTTCTTTCTGATTAGTTCATTTATTTGTTCTTTAGATTACAGATATAAATGTATGTATGCGGAAGTGGAATTGCTGGTTCAAAGAGCCAATGACAGCTCATTTTGCTATCATAAAGGGTTAATTAGAGAAGCTCATATTCCTGTAAGTCTCTTAATGTGGGCTGTTTTCGGGTTACAAAATGAACACAATGAGTCAGATTGCGTCTCCTTCGGGACTGGTAAGCAACTGGTGCAGCAATTCGTTCTGCAATGTGGGCCAGCACGTAACATTCCCTGAAAAGAAAGTCCTACAAATTTTGTGGAATAGATTTCTCGCACTCTGACAAATGTATTACAATGTCACTTAAATTATTTATTAATTTGAACTCTACCATCCTATCAACATGATAGAATAAAGATACTGAGTCCCTGCATGAAAGTCTTTTGAAATGAGCACACACTAAAGGTCTCTGAAGATCAGGAAGGGTGAGAAATGGCCTAATTTGGGGGGAAGATATTTGGATATATTGGTATGTCTGTTAGGTTAAGGCAAACTGTGATATTCTATGGTTTGAGGATAAGTGGAAAAATATTTCCATATCAACAATGAAATAAAGGATGGTAGGGAGTGAAATGATTTGTTCCAAAGTGATCTTCTCCAGAACAGAAGCTACGATTATGTGTTAATGTGCTATCATTCTCCAAGACTTCTTAAATTTCGGTTCAGGCCAAAATGATTTTAGTTGGCTTTTAGTAACAATTATCATCTTCATATGTTAAAAGCCTCTAAATTCCAATAATCCAAAGGTATGCAATTGCTTCCGAAGGACTATTTGGGCAGTGAGAGGCAGCTGCAGAGACTTACGCTTAACTTATTATAAAATCCTTTACTTTTTAGAACAGGGAATCACTGTGATGACAAGGTCATTGTGACAATTCCTGATGATATGTTTTATAGTTTTACACAAAAATTTGCTAATATTCCAATTAGATGGACTCATAATTTCAATAGGTTGAACATTTATTGGTTTTATCTCAAATTGCTTTTACATACCTTTCCTTCTATAAGTCTATATTCCAAACAACTGATGATGGTGACATTCTGGGACCCCAGGCCATAATGCACCTCAGAAACATTCTTTTCTGATCCCTGGAAAGGGTACATATTTTCCCAGTGCTTGGCTTCCTTACTAAAATACTATGGTAATTTTGCATAGTCATGGGAAAAGCTTTATAGTTTATTTTTTCTGTCAATATTTACTATATCTATATATCTATCTATATATATACCAACTATATACCATATCTTTATCTTCATAATATTTATATGTGATATACCTATATTATTTAATATTAAAATAAAGTAGCCTTTCTTGCTTGAATATAAATACTGTACCTAGTAGGATGTAGACATGACTAAATATAACGTTAGAACAGATGAGGGAAAACGAAGGGAGATTTAAGTAATTGACATACTGAGATCTACCGGGAAACATTTTGTCCTTAGGAAACGGTAAGACGACATAAATAGTTGGGTTAAAAAAAAAAATGTTGAGAGATTTCTTCTCCCAGGAATGTTGAGTTATATTGTTTGGAAAAACTCTTCAACAGCTATTTATCGAAAATGCATCAGATGAAAACAAAGCAGTGAGGAATTGTGAAACCAGGGCCTAGGTGAAGAAAGAAGACAGTGAAATGGGCTTGTGGGACCTTTTCTGTTTTAGAAATGGGTAATGATTTGGAAGCAGCAGCTGAAAGGTTGGGAAGTAAGGCAAAACTTTCCACAGACTTATGGGCCTTGAGGGACAAGCTTAGGGTTCGAGGTCACCTGGAAAAAAAATCATAGAATTTGGAATGGGCCCTCAAATAGCTACAATAAAGAAGTAAAAATGAGATAGATCTTCACTAAAATTAAAGTCAGGTTCAGATGATCTCAATTGTATATTGTCATAAGCAAAGATAAATTCTGCCCAGATGAATATTATATAACCCAGGGCCTCAATTTTTCTTGAAAAGGTATAATATAATATGGCAAACTCTCAATCAAAATTAACCAGACATATAAGGAACAAAATGTGAATGAAAACCAAGAGAAGAGATTGACCAAAGGCACTGACCCATAAAGGATACAGATAATGAAGTTACAATCACACACTTTAAAATAAGCAATAATAAATATGCTAAGAAGCTAAGGTACACCCTCCCCCACACACAAATAAATAAATGAAATGAAATAAAAATGAGAATATTGGCAGAAAACAAGAATCTATAATAAAGAAATAATATAATTAGACCTAAAAGTTATAATAAATGAAATTAAGAACTCAATAAATGTATTTAAGATCAGATTAGAGACTGGTAAAAAGAGTATTGAACTAGAAAGTAAACAAAAAGTAGATAAATAAATACCCATAATGGAATAGAGATATTTGTAAAACATTGTAAAAGGTTTGAGATTATATCTTGCTTGAAGGTTAACGAATTAGTCTGTCTCATTTGCATAGATGCTGTCAGAAAACACAAGATTCTTCAGTTAGAACCAATGAACTTTATTAAACAGACACCACAGCAGGTGGTGTGAGCTTCATGGCCTCATTCAATATTCCCCTCATATCCTACAAACTCCATGGGGAAGGTGCTAGGGGAGATCCAGGTAGATACTGGATTTGCTTCACGCCTGAGGAACCCCTAGTTAGAAAATCCTATTCTTAAAAGGAAGTCACAAGAAAACTGCCCAACTTTCGCTCTAAAGAGAGAAATAGTATCTTTATTATCCTAGTCAAGAAACAAACTTTCTTTTTCCCTGTGGGAAGACACTATCCCTATCTTCCTATGTTGTTTGCTTGGTAAATCTCCTTTAAAATACAGTTGGAGTCAAAATCTACCCAAAGATATGTAGAAATACCATACAGAATTGCCCACAAATAATATATGCTTTTCACTTTTACACCGTCCTGTCTTCTGGAAAAGTTTCCTATGAATATACCACCCGTGGTCCTCTGATTAATCTGAAAGACATGGACTGCCATGTGACAAGGCTCCCTTCATCAGGACCATAGGCAACAGGATAAGACCAACCAATCATGGCAGCCAGGACTGCATGTAATAATAACAGTCCTGTTATACTAACTCTCTGACTGGAGATGGCTCAGCTAATCATCAGAGTAGAAAAGATGGTAAATTAGGGTGTATTCAGACAGAGAAAATTTCTAAAATATGGTTCAAATTTCAACTACGTGCACAAATAGAAATGAATCTCAGAAAATAATTTTGAATGACAAAATGGAAAAACCAAAGCATCCATATTAAGATCCAATTTATATAAAGTTTAAATACAGACAAAATTATATATGGAGTTAAAAGCATAATTTGTTTAGTCACTTGGCAGAAGCATCAGAGAGTATAGTAGGGACTATTAAGTTCTTAATCTGTATACTGTTTATATAGTGTTGTTAAGTGTACAAATGTTAATATTTCATTGAGTTGTAGATCTAGTATTTGTGCCCATCAATAAAAGACCCTAAAATAAATATCAGTGAATATATTATATTAAAAAAACAAGAGAGAAGAAACAATCATAACAACTTAGCACCATACCTATTGTTTCATAGGCAATACAAATAAGTCATTTGAAAATACTCAACATTCATTTGTGATTAAAATACTTAAAAATTTTAGTAATGATGTTCTATATTCAAATGAAATGTATGTACAAAAATATATAGTAAGCATACTTAATCGGAAATATTAAACTCATTTTTTCTGAGATCAGAAATGAGAATCATTTAATAATTTTCACTACTTTTATTCAATATCATAGTGAAGTCATTAGTCAATAAAGAAGGCAAAAAATAAAATATTATAACAATGTAAAAATAAATAGTTTTATTCACATGACATTATTGTGTACGTGCCATATCAAGAGTCTGAAAATAAATTATCAGAATTTGTAAGTAAATTTAGCAATGTACTTGAATGTGAGATCAATACAGTAAAATCAATATGCAACTGCAATTGCAAATCAATCATATTTATATAAAAAGAAGTCAAACAATTAAAAAACATAATAGAATAAAATCAAAAGACATCAAATACCTAAGAATTAATCTAAAATATCTATAAGAAATGTATACTGTTGAGTAAAATTGAAGAGGGTGTTAGCAAGTGGAGGAGTATAAATATATTCTTGAATTGGCACACTTTAAATGATTAAAATATACATATTCCTAAATTGATCTACAAATTAACTGTAAACCCAGTCAAAACTACAGAATTTTTACTTTAATAAATCAAGTTGATTCCAAAGATCAAGAACAACAATGAGAATTAAAGATAGAGAGGGATACTAACTCTACTAGACATAACTTGTTGTTATAAAATAACACTAGCAGAGCACTCTGTTTTTCTGTTCTATCCTAAAGGATAGCAAGGAGACCAATAGGCCAGGATGGCTAATTCAGAAAGAGCCCCACTTCATTTAATACAAAGGCATAATGCAGTGCTGAGAGTGGTGTCAGGTCAATTAGATAGCCATATATGAAAAATAAAAATGTATACCTAGCTCATACCTTATAAAAATTTCATTGTTACTGTTGTATCTCTAAATCTGAAAGGTAAGTCAATAAATGTTTCAGATCAGAGAATATCTTCATCAACCTAGAGTAGGAAAAAATTCTTGAGACTTAGAAAGTTATAGATATTAAGAAAAAGGTTGAGCCTTGGCTGATGTGGCTCAGTGGATTGAGTGCCAGCCTGTGAACCAAGGGGTCACTGATTTGATTCCCAGTTAGGGCACATTCCTGGGCTGCATGCCAGGTCCCAGTGGGGGGCTTGGGAAAGGCAACCACACATTGATGTTTCTCTCCCTCTTTCCCTCCCTTCTCCTCTCTCTAAAAATAAACAAAATCTTTAAAACATTTTTTTAAAAATGAAAAATGAAAAAGATTGATAATTAGATACATCAAAAATTTTATTAAAAGACAGAAATGAATGAAAAACAAGGCAAATAAGAGATAAGCTATGTGACACAAATATAATCGAATACAGCAAGAACTCCTACAAATCAATAATACAATGACAAAAAAAAACACTTTAAAAATTTAACAAGTGCTTTGAAAATGAGGATATAGAAATGTCCAAGGTGGTCATTTTTAGATGAGTAAAAACAAAAAAGGTTCTGTCAGCAACATCAGTAGCACTGATCTGAGCAGCTTTTACAAAGTAGAGAAATGGCTTGGCTCTCCAAAGAAACGCATCCTCAGGGTTGCCATCGCAGAACCACATGCTTCTTCAATGAGATTTGCCTGCAAAACTCCTAATGTTTCCATTGATACTAACACGCTAACTAACTGAAGTAAGCCAGAGTAGTTTTTAAAAAGAAAAAGCAAAGAGCTGTCATAGAACATCAAGAGAATTATAGAACATGTAAGAAAGATCCAGAAAGAGTCTGGAATATATCCAGAGTAACAAGGAAGGAATTTGATTGGAACAGGGTTTCCCAAAGAACAGGAGGAGGTGCTACCATGCATAGAAACCTGTAAATATCCTCTGTGATCCTTACAGTGACCCTATGTGTGATCACCTTCAAATGGCAACACAAATATATTTACATAAATAATATCAGTCAAATCATATTGTCCATAATTCCAGGGAAATCAATGAGCTACAATTCACTATGGAAACTCTTACTATTGCTTTTGTTCCTAAGCTTTGCTTTCATTTAGCCAACTTATTCTAATTTGAAATGAGCCCTTTGGAAAATCTTCACCCTTCTGGATAAACCAGACTCACATTGTGAGACATATTTTTTGCTTACTATGATTGTTTTCTGCAAAGGCCTTTGGCTGCTTAATGAACTAAGTCATAAAAAATGAATCCCCTAAAGTTTCTTAATCACTTTATTTTGAGTACCCTTCAGAAGAGCTAGTTAAGTTTGAAAAAAAAAAGCTGTTTATTTAAAAAGAAATATATTAACCCCCTGAAGGCATAGCTTTAGGAAAAGGAATTTTTTTTTTTATGTTTCCAATATAAAGCAAGAGCTACTTCCTAGGAGTATGTTATTTGCTGTTAACTTAGAGATGCTACTTGAGTCTGTACTAAACATAAAGAATACCATTTCAAGCATATAAGAAAAATATTTTTAAAACAATTAAAGGATAAGATTAGTTTTGAAATAAAAAAGGTGACTTGGAAAACTTGAGATATGACATAATTTTAAAATTAGACATTTCAAATCAATTCATATTTTTGAAAGACAGACATAAAGATACCATTCAGCCTAAACTACCATGAAGCTGAAGAAATGTCTCAGGATCATTTTGGAAACTGAAGATGAGAATAATTATATGTGTAGAATGTCTGCATATTCAAAACACTTAAGTTTGCAACAGTCTGTCCAAGAGATGACTTGTAGCTTTAATTCCTATATTTCATCATAAGGCTTGAAAATATTATATTTCAGCCCAGAGTTTGTTCCATAATTTATATTCCCTTGTCTTAAATCTGAATTTCTTTTCCACAGCAGTTGAACTTATTCTACCCTCCCCTCACTCTTCTCCCTACGCGTTCTTGTTAGATGACAGTTTCTCCATCACGGGGTTTCTGATTTGTCGTTCATCAACTCCCTCAAGTTGTTTGTATACAGTTACTGAGTCTCCTGGCTCCAAAGGCAACATGACAGATATGAAAGTTAAGTAAGACAGGAAAGAAACCAAGACAACAATAAGAATTAAAAGTACTTCAGAACCCAGTGGGGGGTGGCTTTGCAAGTATAAAGAAGTCAAATGTTTCATTTGTAATAAAATACAAATTTAAAGCCTTATCATGCTATTAAAAACTTATTTCTGGAGACCAATTTTAGAATTTTCATACATTTTAATCAATAAGACTGATATAAATGTTGAAAGGAAGTTTATAATCTGAATAAATTAATGTTAAGGTAATTAAATGAATAATATTGAAATGAAATTTTTTGTAATTTGAATAAATCTGAAAATCATCAAAGAATTCTGGCCATCTACACTAAGCACATAAACATGTCCAATTGAATGATTTCAAATGTGTTTATTTTAATAGAAAATAAATTAAATGGCTCATTGAAACATATATTCACCAAGTCAAAATGAAGCTGTGCAATGTATTTCCTCAAAGTAAGCAATATAGAAATAAGGGAAGATTACCCCAGTGAGAACAAGGAAAGGGATATTCATACAGAGCTTGCCTGAGAGATAAGGAACCACACCACCACCTGTCCTGGGCAGATACTCAAAGGCAGGCAGTGGAATGGGAAAGTTTCGTAGGAGAAGAAAGGAAGATGTGTCCTGATTGGAGGTTGTTGGCATGGGGGACCTGGAGGTGGCCTACTAGAAGTGAGGTATCCGACATGAATAGTTAGGGGAGCATATTTGGCTTTCCGTGGGTGGTCCTAAGCTGGAAGCAGACATAAAAAGAGGATAAAATATTGGGAAAACTGGCAGTTAGTAAGTTTTGATCATTTTGGACCAATTGCTATAGTGCTACAGAGGTTGTCCTTTGCTTCCTGGGTTATATATAGACTGTGTGACAGAATTGCATGTGTCAGAGTTCTGTTTTTATATATGGTATGGCCATTGTCTACTTGTATATTCAAGCTCTCAGAGACCAGTGCTAAAGTAATAAATCCCAGGTTTTGTTGTTGTTGTTGTTGTGAGGTATGTATTTATTGAATGTTAAATACTTATTAGCTATTTATTAGATATTTAACCCACCTTATGTGGATAAATTTCTTTATGTAGAGAGAGATGTTGAATTTCCAAACAGTTGAAAAATCCACACAAAGTTTTATTCATTTCGTACTTAAAATACAAGGAGAAACAAAAACTAGCTCTATTCTTTTTTCCCAGATAGAAGAATGAAGTGCTTTTGGATAGTGAAAAGACAAAAAGTCTGGGCAGATCTTCCTGTAGAAACTTGTTGTCCATAGAGATAAGGGCCTGTAAGATAGCGGTGTTTCCTCATCACTTATGTGCCATCAGAAATCAGTCACCTTCAATTCTCTCTCTGCCTAGTTGCAACTTGCATGGCATTTTCAAAATTTAAGCATACTCAGGCCTAATTACTCAGAAAACAGAGCGGACCCTTTGGCCTTGGAACAAATCTTCTAAGATGGAGACTATTAAATCTGTGCAGCTCCAATTCAGATGTGGTCATTGAGAATAATGTACAAAATTCTCACAGTGAGCCGGAGACCGAGAAAGCACGGGAGAGAGTCAATGAGGAAGTCTTATGAACCAACTTAGTAACAGTCAACCTCATGCCCTCAGGGGGGAGGATGGGGACACAAAGTTCATACACAAGGGTTTTTTATGCTTGCACTTCACTGAGGATTCTCTTCTCTATTGCTAATTTGCTGAGCTTTTCGGTAGTTGACTTTTTTCAAATGTTTTTCAGCATCTATTAAACTGATCATATGTTTTTCTTTTTTTTATTATTGTTCAATTACAATTGTCCCCATTTTGCTCCAATTACTCTCCCCCACTCTACCCACCCCCATCTCCCACATTCAGCCCTCCCCACGCCCCCACCCACCGTTGATCATATGTTTTTCATCATTATAAAGCCTGTTAGAAAGTGTTTCTTCCTGCTCTACTTTTGAAAATTATGCAGAATTGGTGTTCTGGACTTTTAAAAGGTATTTTTTCACTTAATATAACATGTTGAACTTATTACCATAATATTCACTATATGAAAAAAGATAGAATACATCAATTATATATTGTACAGTAGATCATTAAAGAAAGTAAGCCACCATCTCTCACTTTCTGTGACTATGTAGGTGTCTAACTGGCATCTGCTCCAAGTTGCAAAAGTATTTCTTGTCATAAAGATATGAGAGGTTTGTTTTTCTTTAGATAAAGCCAATTAACTAACAGATGATAACGCTAATTACCAGATGAATCTAGGATAAATATGCATGACAAACTAATAGATGATGATGCTAATTTCCAGGTGAATTTAGGATGAATATGTATGACACATGGTGCTGTCAACCCTCTTGCTTGAGGATTCGTTATTGTTTATCTTGAGAATATACATGTTATGGGCTGTATCTGCTTGGCTTTATAAAAGGGCATGGTTCCCTTACATCTCTATAATGTCTTCAGTGGACTGTCTATGATGAACATTACATATTAGATTAATGTTTATTCAATGTTAAAACTGTTTTCTTTCTTTTCTGCCTTTGTGGAGATGTTCGTCATATTGGGAGGAGGTTTTGTTTTTGATTATACTTCCCCAATTGTTGCATTTTGTTAACCTTCAGTTTAAAAGGCTTTTTTATTTTATTTTATTTTTGATGTCTATATTTCTTAATTTTTTAATATTTGAATTTAGTCAATGTTTCTGCTTCTTTTTATATTTCCAGTTAAATTAAAATTATGTCTTATTTCAATACATTGAAATTTCAAATGTAATGGATAAAAATAGGATTTACATGAATATTTCTTGACTTAGAAATTCAGTTCTTTTACTTAATATATGTGACTTTGGAGATATTAGGTGACATCTCGCTAAGCCTTAGTTTCTTGTCTATAATATTTAAAAAACACAGTTTATTGGTTTATTTTAAGATATAAGTAAGAGAGAGAGAGTGAGTGTGTGAGAGAGAGAGGGACAGGGAAAGGAGGTGGGGAAAGAGATAATCTGGGTTAAAGAATCAAATTATTAGCTTTTTTATGTTGTCCTGGGAGATTCATTAAACCCACTGCAAAAAAATAATAATCATTATTATTTAATATTACATTTCATCTCTGATATAATCAATACACTCACATTAGTAATGGAAGAAAAAAAAAAGTATGGTAAGCAATAGTGATAGCTTTATTCCTGAAGGACAGAAAGTAATTTCAATTGTTTATTAAGGAAGCAAGCTTCATTTCTAATGGGTAGTTTTCATTTTTTGCTTTTTTAACTGGAATGACAGTCATAGTTTATACTACTGATCACAGGTTGACTTGGGAATGTTCTTTTTAAGTACTTAAATAAGGAACAAATGAGTTAATATTTTTAAAGAATTTGGAAAATGAGTGAAAAGATGTGTTTATCAAAGTAACAAATACATGCACATGTACAACTATCACAACTAATGTTTGCCTTTTTTTAGAGTTATAGATGTATAAAAAGATGATATAAGATCTGAGATATGCTTTAGAATACTTTAATTATAGGTATTTTTTGGTCAAGTGTCATAAGGTTTGTAACTTCCTTTCAAATAGACTATATATATATATATATATAAAATATCTGTCTGTATGTATACACACACACACACACACACACACAAGTGTAGAGACAGAGAGACAGAAAAGAAAATAAAGCAAATATGGTAAACTGTTGAGATTTAGTGAATCTAGAAGGGAAGTTATTTCATTGTATTCTTTTAATTTTGCTATAGGTTTGAGCTTTTGTCTCAATAAAAAGTTGGAGAAAATACATCAGCACCAACAAAAAAGAAAGAGAAATGAAGAAGGAGGAATGGAGAGGAAGAATGGAGAAAGAATGGAAGGGACAGAGTATGAGAAAAATCCGGACAATTCTTGCATCTGTGTGATGAATATCTGGCAGTTCATTATCTATTCTTTTGGTTTTTTTAATTTTTAAAAAAGTAAAAGAAAACATTGCAATAACAATAGGCAAATGCTAGTTTCTATCAGAATCATTTTATACTTCTCCTAATTGTCTGATATGTATTAATATCAAATATTTACTTTTATTAAATGGATAGGCAAAGTTTTAGAATGCCTTAAATTTATTCCTCTTTAATGCTTTGTACGAGTCATAAATATGAATTTGCCTACTTATACTCTGATTATGGTGCAGGGTTTCAGTTTAGTTCTGCTCCTTACCTTGTATCATAATCCTTCATCTGTATGTGCTAAATGACACTTCATTCACGTGCTTATTTGGTGCTTTCTTTTTGGTATCATTATCGTAATGCCTACCTTTGCTCCTAGAAATCATATGCATAGAATTTTAAAAATTGCTCTAGAAAATGAGTACTTTCTTACTCTTAAAGTTAAAACATTCTTACCTAGTACTTAGATATTAAGGAAAATGCTAATAAAATATCAAATCAATAATAATTTATTATTGAAGAACAGATATATGAAATAATTATTTCTAATTTCAAGACTCATCATTTACTATTGAATCAAAATCACTAAGATGTTATTAGAATAATGACAGCTGGAAGATGTTGTAGAAATGTTAGAAAATGTTTACCAACAAAAATATTGAAGATTATATAATAGCATGGCACTAAACACTAGACCCTTGAAGAAGTTATGCATACCACACACATTTTTTCTTGTTTAAAAGTATTTTTGACTGTAATTATTTACAATTTTAAAAAATGTTCAAACAACAAATACTATTATATGTCAGGTAATAATTTAATATCAATTTTCTCTTCTTCAAAAATCCCTGTGAGATATGAGTCTACAGCATTAATTTGTCCATGTTGCTTATGAATAAATAACTGACCAAAGTTTATGCATCTACTGTGTAACAGACATCATTTGGACCCAGTAGGATAATGTCACATTTTTTCTATTCCTTTCATCTGCAATTTTCACATTTTTGAGTTCATAGGAATATTCTGGGGTTCTTGTAAAATCAACCCAGATCTCAGGTTTCTGAAGAGACTCATAGATCTACCTTTTAAGTCAGTACCAGGTGTCATTCATAATCGGGATGTCTACTGACCACATTTTGAAAGAAACTGCTTTTCAGTCGATGCTAGTGTATATACTAAACTGGCATGATTAGTAGGAAAGAGGTATATACTCTTTCCTATTATGTTCCACCTTTGGAAAGAAATGAATATAATAGCTTTGTTTTTGTTGGAGGATTGTTGAGGGGATGAAATACCCACAAGGTTTTCTGAATGTCAGACATTTGCTCTTAAAACTTCCTCAAAGGTTATTGTGTGTATTTTCCACATAAATAAATGGGTTATGCAAGTTCTTAAGCACCCTTTAATTAAGCCCACACCTTAAACTCCAATTATTTTCTCACATCTTGTTTGGATATGATTAACATCTATTCTAATCCTACGAAGTAATATTCAGCCTCTGCTAAAGTATTGTACTATAAATAAGAAATAATCATTTAAACTTCAACCTTCTCTTTTCAAAGATTATGACAATCAGGTTTATGGTATTACCACAGAAATGTCAGCTCAATTATTTTTAGAATAATTAGCTTCATTATATACAGAAGGTATGCAGATATAAAATTCAGTTTCTTGATTCTTAAGTAGCTGCAGTAGCAATCAAATCCAAATTGAAAGAGGCTCACATCTGCTACTTTTCTCCTTTGTCACTCTACTGTGGAAAGATTTGCTATCACAGGATCTAAACAAGTATAAGTATCAGGACAGAAATAATTTTCAGACACCAAAACAGATAAAGTTACTAAATTGAAATTATCTGACTTTTTTCTTACATTGGGAAATACAGTCCTTATATAGGGTTGTCAATGTAGCTAGAGTATTGGAGGTACAAAGAAGCTGTATTATTTAATCAGAGAAAAGCTTGTGATAGGACTCAGGTGTTTTGACCTGATCGCTCCTCTTATATCAGTTTATCTGATAATCACATTCATAGAACATAGACATTTTCTGTATCAACTCAAAACTCTTCTGAGAGGAAGAACAGCATTCCCCCAGATCAGGAACTTCAGACTATGACAGGCCCATATGACGGCCCAGATGTACAATTTTTTTGAAGATTATACAATGAGTAAGATACAGTTTGGAGAGGAAAAAGTAAGATTAGGTTTAATTGAGAGAAAGAACGAGAATGGGAATTAAGATAATCAAATGCAGTCTAAGTCAGAGCCCAGGGTAACAGCTGAGAACCACGCTTGTCTACAAGTTAGCCCAGAGGACACCTTGTGGCTTTTCGGGTTTTCTCCATCACTTAGAAAAGCAAAGCTACCTTCCTGTCTGAGTAAACACTATGAAGGCAGTCAATGGTTTTAAAGGCGCAACCTAAGTGTATCCTCCCCAGAATATGTTCATACAATAACTATTTTTGTGATGAATTGATTTCTAACATAGTTACATCAAAATAAAAGTTGAAAGGTACTTTTTCCTTTTAATATCTGTTTTAATAATTGTGCAATTATCTGAAACTGGTATATAATGTTAAATAATTTCTTTACCCAAAATATGTTACTAGATATAAAATGCTCTTTGACTTTTCAATTAATACAATAAGCAGTGTTACTATGAATAAGGAAAAATATTTCTCTTTTTATAAACCATTTAAAAATTGTAATTTAATTTTAACTCTTCCAAAACTGGTGAATACATATTCTGTGCAAAAGAAATATGTCTCATAAATAAATGTATGTACCTTGTTACTCAAAGTATTACTAACGTTAAGACCATTGTGTGATCCATGCACAGACTCATGGGGTTGTTCCCTTAAAGGGAGGAGCAGTTCTTATCTCAGACCTGGCAAGGAAAATTGCCATCTCGATCAGTTATCCCTTTTATTCAAAGGTAACCAAGTATCCCATTGATTAATTTAGGAAAGTGTATCTATGTAGGGCTTTTCTTTTTCCCCAGGCAGATCCCTGTTCTTGAATGGTCCCTTGAATCATCTGAGGGATCTTGGTAGTGGAAGATATTTTTTGGCTATTGCAAATAACTGGGCACTTATTTTTATTTTCATAAAATATAAAGAATAACAGAAAGTTAGTGATTGGAGAAGACTATAAATAAACCAGGTTTTTGAGTCCAGAGAACATCCAGTCAAGAAGATTTTTTCATGTTGGACACAAACCATCTTTAGATGGTGCAGTAAACATGGCGGCGCAATGCTATCCGTTTCCCAGTCTGAAGCTGGAGGTTTTGAGACAATGGTAATGATAATGTAGTTTCTTGTGACACTGAAATGTTAAAGAACAGAGATAAAATAATTTATGCATAGTAAGTATTATATCAAGTATTAGTTACATTATTTTATAAATGTTTTAGTATTATTTTTTATATCATTCTATAAGCTAAATAATAAACAACACAATTACAAAATGTGTACAAAACAATTCTAGATTATAGAAGAACACTTATCGCCATTTAAACAGAAACACCATAACAGGATATTCTGACTTTTAAACTTGTTCTACGCGTTAACATTTCTTCAGTAGTAGAAACAGAGTTTTACGTTTCATAAAGGCCAGCACGTAAGGAGGAGACTGACAGCCTCCCTTAGACGGAGCGGCCGCATATAAACAGCACAGAGCTGCACACGCTGCTCTGACCTGCTCCTGCCTTGTCTTCATCCTTCCAGGAGCAAGCAGGGTCAGAGAAGAAAATTTAGTTGTTACCTACAAGCAAGGATCAGAGTGTTAATTTTTTTTATTCCATCATTATTAACATAATAGTATACTAAATACTTA
The DNA here is from genome assembly GCA_004026545.1 of Mormoops blainvillei. Classification (NCBI taxonomy): domain Eukaryota; kingdom Metazoa; phylum Chordata; class Mammalia; order Chiroptera; family Mormoopidae; genus Mormoops; species Mormoops blainvillei. Next base: position 87,310 of record PVJD01005275.1, read on the forward strand.
GCACACTGACTAAAAATAAAAACATTATTTAGTAAAATTGCAGTGTTGAAAAATTTCCTGGAGGCCTAGTAATGAACAAGTTTCCTTAAAGTGAATTTCAGGACCAAATACGTATCGCTGGATCCCATCTGCAGTGATTGGGACACAGATGCAATGAGGTCCTTTGGTAAAATGACCTCACCTCCATGTCTCAGTGCCTGTATTCCAAAAGACATTGCATAACCAAGTTCTGGGTAGATTTATACATTAATATATAGTAATGCTCTGAAATACACCTCCACCTCCCTAGTGTGTTTAATGACATTTATAAGATCAATGGATGTGTTCCGATCACATAGGATGCATCAGTGCTTATGGAACCTCACACATTTCTCATGAAAGGATAAGGGACCAAAAGATTAATAGAGATTGGCTTGCTGGAAGGACACCTGATTCTTTTCAAGTCACTGTGGAAGTTTTCTAACACCTTTCCATCTCTAAACCAGCAAGAGTTAGGCTCCCAAGTCATCAAGCTTAGTCCAAAACCAGTCGCTTCTGCACCAACCATTGCCAGACTCATGCGCTCCATGGGAGGGCTTATGGAGCATAATCAGCTCCTCTCTCTATCCAATGAAATTAAGTGAGGGCAGAAAGTCGCTCTTCTCTTTATTCAGTGAAATTAAGAAATGTTTTAAAAGCTTTCATGTGAAAAGAGCTGACATTGAGCAGTACATAAGGGATGTTTATAGAGAAATGAACTAATGTATTTTCTTGCATTTTACTTTTAGTTAAGAATTTCCCAAGTGTATCTAATCAAAAGAATCACAAAGACTGTGTATTTATAATAACAGTAATAATTAATGCAAAATAATAAAACAGATGCCTGCCTCCTTCCCCTGTTGAGTATAGTCATTACATCTCGATTCACAAAGGATTATGTCTTTCTATCAAGACATTTTAGGAAACATAACTAATAGCTGAAAAGTGACATAAAATGCCTCAGAATATAGCATATATTGCAAAACAGACAGTAAGTATAGTTCAGCAACAGACAACAGAATCTCAGATCAGGGTGGGGGGGAAATGTAAGAAAAAATATAAGAAAAGGAAATATATATATTTGACAATATCATACAACAAAAGTCTGAAGAAATTCTGAAAAACAAATTATGTTATGCAACTCAAAAGAATGTATGGTGTTATTCATGCATAATTTACATGTGTAGATATGTTCTTTAGGTTGTAAATTCTATTCTTTCCATTGCTGACCTAAAGATCTAGAACATATTTCTTTACTGTGTGTTAGACCTGGCAATATCTATTATACTCGCCCAGTTATTGCTCTCTCCACACGTATCTTGAAAACCATATGAGCATGTAGCAGAGCCACAAATTTTAACTCATTTTACAAGTTGTGTATACAGAAATTGTAAGTGCTGCTGAGCTACCTGGAGCTTTTTCAAGAACGACACATTCATTCCAACATACATCCACACACAATCTGTTTATAATCCAGTCTCAATATCAAACATGAATTTCCGTTCCTTTCGGGTAAAATTAAGCAGTCTCTGAGCCTTTCAGGACTCCTGCTTCTTCATTCAAGAAGGAGCCCGCATGCGTGGCAGAGGTGACGTGAAAAGTTTGGGGGCACCGTGACCTCTCTTCTCTGAGGTCCTCTGTTCTAACGCCTGAAGACTACCTGTTCTCCTCATCGCTCTTGTCTGGAACATTAGAATTTGGTGCACTTCGCTCCGCGGTTGAGTGGCCACCCTTGCTTCTGCCCATGGCATGTGCCTCTATGGGGTCTGGGTAGCCTTTGGCATAGATCCGGCTGTCTGCTCTTCTAGCACATTAAGGCACAAGCTTTCCTAAAGTAAACTCGCTATACAGATTCTCAGTAATATCTGGATCCCGCCATCAGTACATGAATAGTAAAAGCAGAAATAAAACCTCAGGGGCGTGCCCCTGCTGAGCATTTAGCACCCCCAGATAAGTTTTGATATGACCCAACTTCAAATTAGTGTGGACTAGAGCCTGCTCAGCAGCCTCTCTGCAGCACCTCTAATGTAAGTATCAGAACCCTAGTCTGCCTTCAACCGTAACCTTGCTTTCTAAAGTGCTTCCTCATCCATGGCCCAAAGCCCAGAGAAGAGAAGCCTTCTCATTTGATTGTTGTTTGATTGATGATGTTTCTCATAATCTTCTGTGCCCCTAAACAAGGGAGTTGTTTTTCAGATCCCCCATTTCTTATACATCTTTGCTATAATCCGCATAGACCTGTCATAAATGTAAAACATTTTTCTCTACATTGCAAGAAAATATTATTAAATGAGTCTTCTTGTTTTGAACCTCGATTTACTTAAATGAGGAAAAAATAATATTGAAAAATGATCTCTCTACTAAATACCTGGTTCTAAATGCAACTGCCTAGCTCTATATTCAAGTTTATATACCAAAAAGTATTATATTAGATTTACTTTTCACTTCTTTCTGTAGCCAGTCTTAATTTCCATAGTCATTTAAATATCTTTAGAGATTTGTGCTTACATGCTATGCTTAAAAAGGCAAAACATAAATTAGACACTTTAAAAATATTCTTCCCAGTGAAACTCACTTATATTAAGTTTATTTGATGAAGAAAATAACAATGTGATACAAGAAACTTGAGAATTCCTACAGCCCTTTCCTCATGCTACAACATTCTTGTAAAGGCAGTTGCTTCCTACTGGAAGCAATTACTTAAAAGACATTTTTTTCTCATTACAGCCCTTTTAAACAAAAATTTTATTGAGTTTATTGGAGTGACATTGGTTAATAAAATTATATAGATTTCAGGTTGTGCAATTCTATAACATATCATCATCTTTTACCCTCTTCTACCTCCCCCCACCCCTTCCCCACTCTGGTAATCACCATACTCATTTCTGTGGCTGCGTTTTTTTTTTCTTTCTTGCTCAATCCTTTCATCTTTTTTACCCAACCCACTAACTACCCTCCCATTTGACAGCTGTCAGTCTGTTCTCTGTATCTAAGAGTCTGTTTCTATTTTCTTAGTTTATTTTGTTCATTAGATTTCATATGTAAGTGAAATCATATGGTATTTGTCTTTATCTGATGACTTATTTCACTTAGCAAATCCATCCATCCTATCACAAAAGGTAAGAGTTCCGTCTTTTTCACAGCCAAGTAGCATTCCACTGTGTAAATGTATCATAGTTTTTTTTATATACTCATCTACTAATGGGCACTTGGGCTGCTTCCAAATCTTGCCTATTGTAACTAATGCTGAAATGAAAATAAGGGTGCATATATTATCTTGAATTAGTGTTTTGAGTTTCTTAGGATATATTCCCAAAAGTGGAATTGCTGGGTCATATGGTAGTTCCATACTTAATTTTTTGAAGAAACTCCATATTGTTTTCCACAGCGACTGCACCAGTCTGCATCCCCACCAACAGTGCGAAAGTGTTCCCCGTTCTCCACATCCTTGCCAATGCTTGATGTTTGTTGATTTATTGATGATAGCCACTCTGACAGGTGTGAGGTGAGAGCTCACTGTGGTTTTAATTTGCATTTCTCTGATGATTAGTGATGTTGAGCATCTTTTTTTGATATTCAATCTCCAATAAGCTTTAGTCTTAGCCAGTTCTTCAGCTGTTGTTTATGTCCTTGCTCTCATTCATTAACCTCTCCTCTATTCAGAGATGAAGAATACTTTAATTTAATTCTTTTTCCATTAATTCTTAGGTTCCTTCTTCCATCATTACTTCATAGTCAATACTATTTTTTCTTTCCATCTCCCTTCTTGGTTTCCATTAAGCATTTAGACTGTCTCCCCAGTCCTTCAAATTCCATTTCTTTCTAGAGTGTATTCACATCCCACTCAGTTAATTTTGTGGTGACAGACATTACTTTTGTAGGCTCTAATTTCTTGGACAGGATAAGGAACCCTCACATAAGAATCATTTTATATAATATGTGGGAAAACAGATTAATATTACTATCATCCTTGCTAAAGATTTCTAGAAATTAACAGCATAATACAATTTTGTGTTTGAAAAAGTACATGTTTTGGTAAGCATTTGGATATAATTTTAAAGGTAATCAGAGAAATAAAAATAGTTTTATATTTAAAAGCTCATAGTCTGTTTAGGTGAGTTTGAAATGTTGATATCACCTTGATTTCTCTTCTTTATTCTCTGATAAACATAGCTCTGAATATTTGAAAACTCATAATTTAAAATAATGAGGAAACCATTACTTACTTATTATTCATCAGTCTTACAATTAGCTGTTCCTATCATAAATGCCACTGAGATAATTCACATAATTGCAGATGGCTCAGAATGCCATGTTGCAGTAACATCATTTCTAGTACAGAATTGATGAACTGTTGCATTACAAGTTTAAAAGGGCTGTTCATTTCAAATGGGCAAAATAAGTATGCTCTTTTAATTTTATTTATGAAAAAGAAGAATGTCATTACAAAATTTTTTACTGTTGTTCAGTTACAGTTTTCCCACCTTTTTCCCCATTACTCTTCCCTGCCCCATCCCACTCCCATGGTCAACCCCTCCCCGCATTGCCCATGCCCATGAGTTCTCTATTCTTGTTCCTTGGCTTGCAAAAGTTTAGCGTTTGAGCAATAAAACCATTTAGATGGGCTGTAACAAATGTCAAATGTTTTCTCATATATTTAATCCAGGTTGACTGCTTCTGAGGGGTTCCTTTTGTCTTTTTCATAGAGTTTGCATGAGTTGTTGCTTTTTTTTTTTCTGGTTACATAACTATCCTTAACCATTTTCCTTTCCCTTTAAAATCTCTCCACAAGTCTTTTAGCTTGTTAAATCTTCTAAGAGCTTCACAGAGGAGATTTAGGGTCTAAAAAAGAAACTACACAATTCCCTCTTAGGGTTTCTGCATTGACTAAAAGAGAGCAATCAAACTTATCAGCTGGAAATAGTCTTTGGCTTCAAGCTGTGAATAGACTAGTTTATTTACTACATTTAAAGAGTCTTACAGGGGCAGCCCTGCTCCCCTTCAAAGAAACCACTACCCCAGCACAAGGGTCTTGAATTACAAATGTAGTGTTCATTTTAACCAGGGCCTGAGGTTAGGCTGCTAAGGGTCAAAGGATATGGAAGTAAAGAAATGGCCACTATTTTATAGGTCATTTATGATAAACCATCCTTTGAAAGTAATTCTGGAATTTAAAAAGTCATAGTCTTTCTACCTGTAATGGACTTTTTTCACAGTACATGGAAGGAGCTCCTTTGGGATTATATTTTAATTCAATACATAGCTTGTAATAAGATATTGAGATACTATGGGGACAGAAAATATAGTTGATAGAAATAAAAAATAATTATTAAAAAAGAGTTTAAAGAAAGAGTATGGATTGCCTGCCAGCCTAGAGAGAGGGAAATAAAAATATGAGAGTGAGTGTGGCCAAAAGGGGAGGAAGCAAGTCATACTTCCCTACAATTGTGCATGAGAGGGCATATGCAAAAGGGAGGATTCCTGATAATTCAAACGTGTAACACGAATCCTAGGAAAATAATAAAATAAAAAATGGAAAATATATATTTCTTTTTCTTTCTCTAGTGGACACTTCCACAATAAGAACCAAGAACTCAGCCTTGAGCAATCATATTATAGCTCACATCAGCCTTGGGCTGTAGATTCATTCTGGTCATAGGCAATGTCATCATGTCCAACCTTGCTTATGGGAAAGAAGCATGTGTTCATATTTTCAACATACATTTCGCAAAGTAACATTTGGAACAAAAATGAGATCATAAAATGGAATCACCCATAATATATATGAGGTAAAGCCATGACTTCACTAGCTTTCTAATACAAATTTAGGAAAGTCAATGCATTTTTCTAATTTTTGGTTTCCTCACAGATAAAATTGAGACAACTGAAGTGGCATGAAAGATTGCCATGGTTTGCAAATCCATTGATAATTATTGTTTTCTTCAATAAATAATAGTAGCTAGTTTATCTGTACTTCAGTGACAGCACATTAGCATTCTTTTACATAATGTCAGGTTGAAATGTACAGAACTAGCTGGTTAGAAGTTTTGTATTTTCTAAATATTACAATTTAAAAAAAAATACTAATTGAGCTGTAAATAGTTCCCACTTTGAGGGTGTACTCCTAAATAACACAGATGTATACTTTCATTCTTCCATATTTTAATTTAATTAGTAATTTAATTCTTTCATGCAAAAATAAAGGTTTCTTGGCCACATTTTGTCTTGTAAAACAAATCAGCACTTCATAATATTTGCACACTGCCACAGATATTTTGCTTTAATTGCTGTGATTTTGAACTTTCAAATTATGTTAAACATTTTAGACATTTGTGACCAGAAAATATTTTCAAATGCAAGTTAGAAACTGTTCATTGAGATTTTTCTATGAAACAACACTGTAATTTCAACCTTTGTGCTATGGGAATTTGTTTTTGAAGTGTCTGTGTTTCTTTTTTATCATTTCCAGTTCTTTGCTTTGTTTTTATCCTCTGGATTTCAAAGTTTCTTCTCTATTATTTCCAGTTAAGATTGAAGTTTGCCGTATTTTTTTTATGCTCATATAAAAGATTTTTTTTGAAACAACGCCATTTTCCTAACACAAAGCTGTTACTGTGAGTAGACCTGATCTTAGATAAAACCTTCTGTAGCCTGTTCATGATTAATTAGCATTTCTAAAGAAGTAAATGAGTGTCTTGCTTTTTACTTTCTTTGCAAAATGTTTGACATATTATGAATGTTTTTTCTCTGTATTGCTCTTAATGTATGCTAATACATGCTTACAATGTGATAGAATAGCATAGTGATTAAGCAGGCATAAGAATCTCAGTGATGTGATTAAATGCTTCTCTTCTTTAATAGTATGGTGACATACTAGCTTGCCTATTATTGATAATCATATCTAAAAATGGAAACAAAACTGATTGGCTTTTTTCCCCCTCTGGGAAGTTAGGATTCTGGTATTCCTCTCCATTCTTAATTTTCAGAAGGGTATCTAGATATACTAAAGTTTTTTTTTAAATTTAAATATAGTAGGTTTAAGATTAATAAACATAGGAGTGTCCTATTTATTCATTGCTATAGCCCCACTTCCAAAAACAAAACAAAAAATGCTTTTCACTTTCAGTATGAGATCTATTTTTTCAGACATTTATATATTTACATGAATAGATAAATATTCATTTTAAAAAACAGCAGTCCAAAAAATATAGTGAACTTATATTTGACAAAGGAGCAAAGGCAATACGATGGAGCAGACAGTCTTTTCAACAATCAGAAGAACTGACGTCCACGGTCAGATAAATGAATCTGAACACAGATCTTACACCCTTTACAAAAAAAATCACTCAAAATGGAGCCAGACCTAACTGTAAAACACAAAACTGTAAACTGGAAGATAAATACAAGAGCAACACTACGTGACCCTGGGAATGAATGGAGATTGTTTTTTAGATACAACATAAAAATTCTGATCCATTAAAGAAATGTAGGGGTGGGCAAAAGTAGGTTTACAATTGTAACACAAGTAAATAATAAAATGATTAATAAATAGTAATACCAGAATAAACTTTGTGTTTTGCATATTCACAACTGTAAACCTACTTTTGCACACTGCTATATTTGATGAGCTGGGTTTCAATAAAATTAAAAGAAAGAAAACCTCCTCTCTGTAAAAGACACTCAAGAACATAAGAAGACAAACCACAAACAGTGAGAAGATATTTGCAAAGGCATATGAAATAAAAGACTTATTTGAATATGCAAAGAACTCTTAAAGCTCTACAATAAGAAAATGAACAACCCAATTTAAAAATGAGCAATAGATCAGTACAGACACTTCACTAAAAAAGATACACATGTGGTAAATAAACATATAAAAGTATACTCAACATCATATGTTATTAGATAATTTCAAATCAAAGCAACCATAAGATGCCACTACACAACTATCAGAATGGTCAGGATCCAAAACACTGACTGCACCAAATTCATTGCTTGTAGGAATATAAAGTATAATAGCCATTTCAGAAGACAGTTAATTTCTTATAGAACTAAACATATTATTATCACATGATTCAGCAATCCTACTCCCTGGTATTTATCCAAATGAGTTGAAAACTCATGTCCATGGAAGAGTCTGCATGTAGATATTTATAGCAGCTTTATTCAAAACTGTCAAAACTTGGAAGCACCCAACATGTCCTGTCCTTCAGAGCATGACCTGTGGTACATCCAGAAAAAGCAATATTATTAACACCAAGAATAGATGAGCTGTCAAGCAAAAAAAAAAAAAAAAAAGGCATGGAGGAATTTCATTTTTTTTTAAGATTTTATTTATTTTTAGAGAGAGGGGAAGGGAGGGAAAAAAGAGAGAAACAGAAGCATCAATGTGTGGTTGCCTCTTACACTCCCCCGACTGGGGACCTGACCCACAACCCAGGTATGTGCCGTGACTGGGAATCAAACCAGCGACCCTTCGGTTCGCAGGCCTGCGCTCAATCCACTGAGCCACACCAGCCAGGGCGGAGGAATTTTAAATGCATATTACTAAGTAAAAAAAGTCAATCTTAAAAGGCTATGTACTATGTAATTCTAATTATGTGATGTTCTGGAAAAAACAAAATGATGGAGACTTAAATAAACCACTGGCATCCAGAGGTTAATGGGGGAGAAGGAAAGAATAAGTGGAGCACAGAGGGTTTTGGGGCAGTGAAACTACTCTGCATGGTACTGCAGTGGTGGTTACATCCGTAGTACATTTGTCTAAACTCATAGAGCGCAGAATGCAAACCTAATGTAAACTCTGAATTTTGGATAATGAAATGTCGATGTAGGTTCATGGATTTTCACAAATGTACCACCATGGTGCTGGGTATTAATAGTGGGGGGAGGGGTGGCAGCGGGTAAATGGGAAACCTCTACTCCTTTCGCTCAGTCTTGTTTTGAACCTAAAACTTCCCGAAAAATAAAGTCTATTTTTTTAAGGATTTTATTTATTTATTTTTAAAAAGAGGGGAAGGGAGGGAGAAAGAGGGAGACAATCATCAAAGTGGGAAGCATTCATTGGTTGTCTCGCATATGCCGGCGCATCAGGACAGAACTCGCAACCAAGGCACATGCCCTGACCGGGAATCCAACCGGCAACCTTTTGCTTTGCAGGATGATGCCCAACCAACTGAGCCATACCGGTCAGGGCGATATAAAGTCTATTTAAAAAAATAAGGAGACTATGTGAAAGTGTAGTTTTTTTGTAAACCAGTCCTCACATTTTAGGGGAAAGGAAGCCAACTACAAGATGCTAGGTGATTTGCCCAAGGACACACAAGTAATTAGAGACAAATTTGATTCCCTGTTTACTGTCGCACCTGTCTCTGACTCCCACTAAATCTTAGGGCACAGATTTTGTTAAATATATATTTTTATAATGTCTAAATCCTATTGTCCTTTTATGCCGACTTACGTCTCTATGCTTTTAGTATATTTTCTAAGTCAGACATTCTATCCAACAATGATTTCTGTTGTGCCCGATTGCCATAGCATTTGAGTATCATACAGTTCAGGAAATAAATTTAATTTCATTCCAAGTTTTATGTTATATAATCTTTTCATTCTGTCATAGTCTGAATGCTTTACAAACTCTTTCCAAAATAAATAAACTATTTTAAAGGTGAGTTCATGGCATACAGTTTCCCCATACACGATTCACTTAGCTTACCCTAATGGTAACATCTCTTATAACCATGGTACAAACCTCAAATCAGGTGATAAGTATCGTTATAATATTATTAACTAAACTTCAGACCTCACGCAGATTTCTCCAGTGTCCTAAATCATGTACTTTTCTGAACTAGGGTCCAATCTGGAATCCTATATTAAATTTATTCTTCATGTTGACTTAGTCCCTGCTAATCTGTTAAAGACTCATTATCTGTTACAGACTGTTCCTCAGTCTTTCTTGTCTTTTATAACCTTCATATTTTTCATTGACCCTTGCCAGTTACATTGGAGATATTTCCTTACCTTCGGTTTACCAACCGGTTTTGAATGATTACATTTGGTGCAAGGATTGTACAGACACGGTATTACCTTCTGCACAGTGCATCCTTGCAGGAAATATGTGATGCCAATTTGTCTTACTATTGGTGCTGTTAGCACATCACTTAGTTAAAATTGTGTCTGCCTGGTTTCTATGTTCTAATGGTATTAATTTTCTCTTTATAATTAATAATTCTCTTTTGGGGAGATATTTTGAGACTACGATGACTTCCTCATACCTCACTGTACTTTGTCTTGCTAATTATAACAACTGTCAGTAGTTCTTGCTTGCAGTGTTGCTTGGGAAATGGTAATTTTCACCCTCCATCACATAATTTTCACCCTCTATCATTCCTTTTATGTTTTGATTAGAAATATATTTTACTAAATTTTGTATTTTCTTTCATTTCTTTATATCAGTGGGGCATTTATGAGTATTTATTTTATTACATGAGCAAAAATCTCTCATTTTCCTTATTCATTTTGTACAAATTATCTAAGTTTTGGCCAGTGGAAAGTTTTTCAAGTTCCTTCATTTATCTGCATGACATATCCCTCTCAGTTTTCTGAACGTCCTTACTTTCTAGCAAAGGAGAATGAGAGAATGTGTGTGCGTGTGTGTGTGTGTGTACACATATGTATATGTATAATACATATGCATACATGTCTACATTTATTCTTATATCTATCCATCAACTTATACATTAGCTGTTTATACAAAAATGACCATTTGTATATTTAATAACTACATATGCATTCAGCTTTTACCTAGCACACTCATTTCAGGAAAACTATCCTGAAGATAAACCTCAACAATATGAAAATATGTGCACTATATTATTTAATGTAGTATTGTATACAACTATAAAATATTGGAAATGATCTAAGTGTTTACATATAAGAGAAAGGTCAAATAAATTATACCCAAAAAAGTATGAGAAAGATCTATTTGAAATTACATAGAGTGATTTCCAGAATATATTTTAGGTGGTAAAAGAAAGCAAAGTAAAAAAAGTATCTGTAGTATATACATGAAGCACATAGTATACTATATATGTGTACTATAGTATAGCTACTCTTCGTGTTATAAAGAAAAATATAAGAAAATAAGTGTGTTAGGTCATTCATGCAAAACTATTTTTAATGATCTAAAAATAGTAAAAGCTACTGGTAATTTAATTGTTGAACTAATTGAAATAATACATGAGCTAATAAGAACAACTGTAAATGAATTATTTACAAGAAGGACCAAAAATCTACATCAATTATATGGTTACATACAGATATGAAGAATGAACACTTATAATGTAAATGTTTGGATGCACATATCTACATGTATGTATGTCAGTTTCAATCATAAACTAGATACACAGCAATATTTTAAACACAGTAATCCGAATAATTCTAAATTTGGTAGTTAATGAAAAAGGTGATATAGATTTAAGGTAGCATTTTAGGTTATTTAAACTAAGACATAACATATAGGCCTCTAAACACTTTATTTTGTGCAGTCTAGAAAAATATATGCATTTGGGATAAAATCTAGAATCTTATAGATATAGAGAATGTAGATAGATGACAGATAGGTAGACAGGATAATTTTTTGTATATTCAAGAGATCATATAGAAAAAAAGTTTCTCTCCTGACCTATCGTTAGTTTATTCTAATCAGTATGTAAATAATACCAAAGATACTACAGGCACACACATATAACGCGCACACATATTTTGTATATTGTACACACATGTACCCACATATACAAGTATGAATACCTAAATATATTAATATACTTATGTATATACTTACATGTTTACATACAATATAGTCTATTGTGTGTAGGTGTGTATTTATATGTAATTTATACATTTAATTGTATGCACAAATGATATCCCATATAAATGGACTGTGTCTTTCTTTTTTAATAATCTGTCTTGGAGGCCTTTCCTCCTGAATAAATGTTTTTTATATATTTACTATGACATTCAGAAATATTAATTATTAAAACCCAGTGACTAAATGTTGTTTTTTCCAAAATAGTGATCAATGCTGGAAAGCGTATCTTCTTATCCTTTGTGATGTTTAAACCCAGCTTGTCTTTCACTGCTCATTGATCAGACCCTCAGTGATTCCTGCATAGCTACGTGTTAAATATGCTCTCTCATCCCCCAGGAGGCATAATCCCCACATTTTTGTTGATGATTTGTTAGGCAGGTTTTCAACCTTTATTAAAATTTATTAATATATTTCTTCTTTTGAAACATAGTGGATTCTAATTCTTATTTCACATAACTTATTTTTATATCAGCTTCTGGCAACTTCCTAATTGTCTACTTTTCTTATTTTATATTCCATGTCCACACTATATTTATACCTGTCAGAGAAGAGGGGATGATTCTGCATTTATGAAATGACGTCCCAGTTGAGTCAGAACACACTGGTGTAACAAAAGCCTCTAAGAGTCAGCATTTGTTCTGGGTGACCAACCTAGCCTCACTCCACAGCTGACATTACTTAAGTTAAACAGTCAACCAGAGCTGGTTTAATCATATTTTTCTCTCTGAAACCTCTGCATTTGGAACAGACAGACACAGATTTATTATTGTATGTGGGTCATATTCACTGACGTGCTGCTCAGTCTTTGTGCATCAAGATAACCTGGAGCCTTGTTAAAATGCAGGCTCTGGTCTAGGACACTGCAGAGCTCTCTCCCTTTTCTCAGCTCTCCAGCGCTGCGAGCGCTGCGGGTACGTTTTGCAGGCCAAGGATATTAATTAGAGAGGTCAGTGGAGGTCTGTGCTGGTGTTCTTAAGTTTCCAGGTCTCTTTCCTATCTTGGAGTAATTTCCTCCTCTAATTTCTTGAGACAGCCTACTATGGTCTTTTCAATAAATTTATTTTTCTTGAAATTTACCAGAGTTAGGTTATTGAGATTACAAACAAAAACAACTAACGAATAAATTCTGGGTGCACACATTAGTACAATACGTGTCCGCAAAGAACATCATTTAATTATTTTCTACTTATTAGGTCACTGAGCAATAAATGACTTAGAAAGAATTTCCAACTCTTGCTTCCCAGAAAGCATCTTCTCTGTTGTTGACAGGTACTATTAATACCCGAGGCTCTGATAAATTAAAGAAAACCAATTTCTCTTTGTATATGATTCACTGCATATAACCTCTATTTTTCTGCTACTTGTGGTTCTGTTTATTTAAGGGTATTTCACAATGCTGTCTAAGTTTTCGAGGTTTGAGTGAGCATCAGAAAACTAAGTACATTGTAGAACTGCATATTGTATTTCCCCGTGTAGGAAAATGAATATATGAAGGATAAGACTCTAATGTGATTATAAGTGAGCTTTCCCTCACTGCTTGAATTTAAGAGAATATAATTTTAATACAATTTTTCTCATTTACAGAAAAATATCACAAGAGATACATAATTTTTAGTTGTAAAATAATTTGTATCCAGCATAAAGAAAAAGCTCTTGGTAATAGTAATAACTCAAAGCATATATAAAATAAACCTTTATGCTTGCATAATTTATTTGATATATTTAAAATATAATGCATACATTCGAGAAAGTTGCATGATACAGGGAAAATAACCTAATGTAAATTACAGTGAAATATTATTTTTAAACCATTCTTACACTCTAATTCTTTGTGTTATGACTAACCAAGAATTGGAAAAATAACTCCCACAAGTACCATCGGATTTTTGACCTGTGGTGGATCCCTGCGATTTTTCCTATCAGGAACTCTGCCATCCTTTTGGTAAAATATCACCCTAACTTTCCTTGTATAGCACACTCCATAACTGCCTCACCACGTTCACCTACTTTGCGTGTAGTTGTGCCAGCCACTAGCTAATTGGTGGGTTCTGAATGACAGTCTCTTCTCTGATAGACCTACAGCCCTTAGAGTGACCTAAAGAGATTGGTTCAAGAAGGGGGTACTGGGTCAAAAGGGGCCAGTGAGACCTGTGCCCAAGACTCCCGTTCCTCCACTGAGGGAAGAGAGGAGTTCTCTTTGTTATAAACATGGGAGGAACTTTTAAAAACATAGATTTGTAGGTTTCATTGCAGACCAATTAAGATTAAGTCTGAGGAGGTGGGTTTAAGTAAGTGTTGCTACTGAAAGCTCATAAAGCGAACCTCATGAGCATTCCAGGTGCACCCCCTGTTTCATTGTGCAGGTTACTGTCAGTGTCTTGGAGAACAGAAGTGTGAATGCAACGAGGGGAAGACAGAACCCACATAGAGACAAAAATCAAAGGTTGATGATAGAATATAAATCCATGTCGGAACTCAAAATTGCCCTAATAGATTTTTTGACTGCTTGGCAATCAATTTGGGGGCAGGGCACAAATCAGTTCAAGTTAGTTTCCAGTTATTCTTGTCAGAAACGGACCTAACGATATGACAAATAAAGAATACTTAAAGTACTTTTAACTTTTTATACTGTATCACTGATTTCTTAAAATCTGTTTTGTATCCATTTAACAACATTAATGTAGTGATACTCAATAGCACTATAATATAAAAACTATAGGGTTATATATAATCATATGATCTCAGCAATTATCTATACAAGTGAGGTACTTGTTCCAAAAATTGCTACATATATAAAGTCTAATTCCATCCCTCCTCTAAGTCATATGAAATGAACGTTTTTGCTTTTTTTTTACTATTTTTCAGATGAATAATAAAAGTAAATAATACAAAAGAAGAAATATTAAAATGCATTTTGCTCAGTTTCATGAATTAAATTGTGGGTTTTACAGTAGTATTACCCTCTCACTGAACTGATAAGATGATGACAATAGACTATGAGCAACCATAAAGGGTTCCCCAAATGACAAGTAATTTTCATGTATCATATACATCTCAAGAAATAAAAGAGGACTGCAACTAGATTAACAGAGTTATGAGACCTACTAATACAATGTGATTAAATAAGCATACAATTAAAATAATCCAATTATAAATTAACAGTGGAATTCTGCCTTCTCTCTCCCTTATGAATTCCATCTCATTCTTTCATAGCCACGATGCTTGTCTATGAGAATCCCGCCAATGATCTGAGGGATATAAGTATCTTTATGAAAATACTAGGATAAAAAATGCACAACACAAAGTTTTTCTTTAGACCTACTATACTCTTCTAATTTGATCTAAAGACTGAGGTAAACATAAACTTTACAGATTTCTGTATAATGCATATTGTATTATTTTTTCTATTTTTTTTTAATTGGGAAACCTATGTAAAAAGGCTAGGCTCATTGAAAATGAAATTGGTGACTAAGAATCTGCAGACCCCATCCCCAACCAGCACAAGTCCTCCATTTGCCCTGACCCCAGTTCCTCAAGCCCCAGAAAGGACACCACGTGAAGAACCCAGGGTCAGCCTCAGGACTGGGTTCCCGCAAGGCAACCCCCTCCATCCCTCTCTCAATTGATACACATTCCCTAGATCAGCAGGCTGGGTGTAGGCCCAAGAGGGTTCTCAGGTGGCAAGGGATCACAGCTCAAAATCCCAGGCAAGTAAAGGAAAGCCAGACAAGAGAAGTGGTTTCCCATTTTTAACTGATTCTCATATTTGTCATGGTATTTAGAACGAATCTACGATAGCTAACCATTACAGGACTGTTTACAGCTTTCTATATTACAACCTATGCTACAAGACATCAACGATACCTTGTTCTGTTTTAGCTATCCAGTCCTGCATGAGAGTAGCTCCAATACTTTGCAATTTAGAACAGGAAAGACTTAGTCTTTCTCACCTTTTTTGTGGGACAGAAATTCATGTAGTGATAGTGTTGGACTGGGCAGTCCTGTTCCACATGGTGACAGGTCTTATTCTCTCAGCTGTTTCAACTGGTAACTGAAATGAATTGGACTAGAAATATATGTATACACACTCCCCTTATCCAAACGAGCATTAGCGCAAAGCCCGGGCTTCCATCATGTAAATCAGGTTCCGGTGAAAGGGGCTTCCTCAGGGGCAGTTTCTTGGCTGTAGCTTCTCAGTTTAATTCTTTTTATTCCAGAACTAAAAGGAAAAGTTACCTGAGCTTTCTCTAAATCTACATATATGTACAAAAACAGAAATTATCTTTCCCCCTTATTTTACTACCCGGAATATAATGATGCGGGAACAGAAAAAAATAATCATAGAAACCCTAAAAAAGGCAGGGAATGGAAGCACATAGCAGTTCCTGGTTGACAGTGTACACGTTGTTAGAGGACACTGTATCTGGAACAGGGAATGGTCTTCCAATAAGGCCTAGGTTTTCTCCCGGAGAGTGTTTTTCACAGCTTTTAGCGCGGTGTTCCCGGAAGCTTACCTCCGCGCTTTGAGTTCGTTGACCCTTCTAATATTCTGATGAAACATAGCTTGTGTTATGCTGAGTGAAATAAGTCAGTCAGAGAAGGACAAATACTATATGATTTCACTTACATGGTGAATCTAAGGAATAAAATAAAAGAGCAAACAAAATTGAAACCGACCTGTAGGCACAGAGAGCAAAGTGGTGGTTGTCAGGATAAAAGAAGCACAAATTGTCAGTTACAAAAAAGTCATGGAAATGTTAGTAAACCACAGGGTGGTAGTATTGCAATAACTACCTACGGTGCCAGTTGGGTACTGGAAATATCCGGGGGAACACACTGTGAGGTGCTCACCGCGAAGCCGCATACCTCCGAAACCAATACAAAACAAAATGAAAGGAATGAAAAATAATAGAAAAGAAAATAAATTGCTGATCGTATGTGAAAAATAAAACCCAAAACTACAAAAACAAAAACAAAACAGGAAAATACCCTATTTTTACAACTAAATAGCTTTCTTAACTGCTCACTGCCCTAATAGTATACAAAGCCCACATTCCTTTTTTCTTTTAAAACTACCTCATCTCTTTTTTTCAGGCTGTTGAATTCCTTCACCAATGCAATTCTCTTAAAAACATTGTTGGTTTCAGTAAATAATGTTAGGAGTCATCCAATACCCCCAAAGACTCACCCACAATTCCATTTGAGACAGATCCAATATCCCCAAAGACAAATCCGCAATTCCATTTGAGACAGATATCCCCCTATTTACGCAGGAAAGAGTTCTGTGGGACAACGTCCCTTAAGATTCTAAGAATCTAGCTCCATCTGTGCTGTCTCAACAGCTAGGCGCTCCTTCTTTCTTTCTGCTGCATAGAACTGGAGAACATTATGCTAAGTGAAATAAGCCAGGCAGTAAAAGACAAATACCATGTGGTCTCACCTATAAATGGAACCTAATCAACAAAACAAACAAGCAAACAAAATAGAGCCAGAGACTTGGAAATAAAGAACAAACTGACAGTGGCCAGAGGGGAGGGGGGGAGGGGAATAATGGGGGAAAGAAGGGGAAGTGTCAAGTCAAGGAACACGTATAAAAGACCCATGGACAAAGACAACAGGTTGGGGGCGGATTGAATGTGGGAGGTGGGGGATGGGTAAAGCAGGGGAGAGTAATGGGGGAAAAATGGCGACTACCATAACTGAACAACAACAAAAAAATTAAAAATAAAAATAAATAAATAAAACTCAATTTCTTTAAAAAAAAAAAAGATTCTAAGAATTCATTTTGCCTAGCTCTGATAAACCTTTCAAAGACTATAATAAGAGATGTGCGTTTCAACTTGTAATTTTATGTTTACCCTGAAGCACATTTTTTACTGGGAGTAATATGAATTGATATTTATCTTAATGTTATTTTCACTTTGAGAAGATTTTTCTGTCAGGACTAGTAGGGGATGAGAAAAAGTTATATTTCCTCACTTAGAGAACATAGGTTCGGAACATTTCCTCAAAATTCTGCTTGAAAATGGAACAACCCCTTCTTTGAACATTATGCCTTAAAATATATTCAGTTAGTTCTCAAATTCAGTAGGTATATTTTCTATCATACATGCAGTTGTAATGTAGTCAAAAGCCTTGCCAATTTTTCACCCAAACATAACATGCCTTCTTTTTCCTTCAGTTTCTCTCACTGAAGTTTCTGTTTTTACCAAGAAGCTTCTAACTCTCTCTCTGGACTTTGCTTACTGCTTGATTCCAGAGCAAATGCCATGTGTATTAAGTTTTTGTTAGAACACCAACTATCTTCATGGACAGAGGAGGTAGAGTCACCTGCTGGTAGAATTGCTGAGTACACAGAGATAGAAAAAATTAATTAATAAGGCCTGTCTTTGAAGACTATTTACTGCATGATTTATATCTGCATATGATATTGAATTTGGCACTAAGTTGAAGTGTGAGGCTGTGTGACTGAGAGCTGAAAACTGCATATTTGCTAAGTCATGAGTGTTTGAAATGCGAGGATAACTGGTAAATTTTTAATATGCGATGTTAGGTATTTTAATACACTGAATTTTATATACACGTGTAATGTGGCATGGAAACAGTAATATTAAGTTACCATTTTCTCAGTATTCATTCCTATTGTCAACTCGTAAAGGAAGTGGTCCTTGGCTGGAGGAAAGTAGTTGTGTAGGCTGTGGAGAGAATATATTCCATTTTAAATTTTGACAATTGTACTGTGATATTTATACCAATCTTATTTACACTAATTAACATAAATCCGCCTCTTGAAGTCCAGATAAGTGCTGACTGGAAAGTGATATACTTAGCAGTAAAGATAGATATGATTCTGATTCCCAAGTTCTCAATTTCTTGTTGATGTTATATTAATCCGTTCACTCAATTCTACAGTAACACTTTATTCATAAGTTTGTTTTACTTTAAATGAAGCATAATGATTTACTCTAGCTTAATAATTTAGCTTTTAAATAAAATCATGTGTTTTTACAGGAAAAGGGGAAACCGCCATCCCACTATAACCTATTGGAACATCTCTGAAAACCAAGCAAATCTTCCTTGATAAAAGCCTATGTTACTTCTCCATAATGTAAAGAAGTCATAAACATTCATGAAATTATTCTATATGGAAATTAGTTTAGTGAAAAGAAAACGGCATATGTAGATAATATTTCTCTAATGAAATTTTCAAATGTAGCTCATGTTTTTGATGAGCATTTAAAATTATGAATTTATTTAGGTAATATATTAAAAGCCCAAACTGGTACTCCTTCATAAATATATGTGACAACATGTTAAATCAGTTTGTCAGACTTTGAGTGTATATTTTTACCAATGCAGAGTCAAAATGTTGAATCTAATATTTTCATTTCTGTGCTCAAACCACCTATTAAAAAGGTCAAAACAGGATCTGTCTGTTGGAGTTTCACTGCTTTGCAAATTTCCCATGATTTTTCAGTGTATCTATTCTTAATATAAAGTGACAGCATGACAAATGAAGTCATTTCAACACATTTTCTTGGTACCAGTTGCACATACTATTACTTGTGATCCCTCCAGTGATTTAAAAAATATTTTATGCCAGTGATTTCTTCAATGCTTGCCTGAATTTTTCTCTTGACATTTCATGAGCCTATTTCTTATGTTATAATCATTATACTTCTTTTTTTTTTTTTTAGCTTAGAGTATCTTGAAGATTTTATGCACTATGAAAGATCCAAGTAAGCTGCCAGAAATCATCCCTTTCTTTCTGGAAATTATTTTAGTATCTGCTGATTTATTAACCAGTCCAAATGGCAGAACCTGGGGACTGTAATATACCGATGATGGTATTGTCCATATATGTACTCCCTCAGTTCTGAGTAAGCTTATCCAGTGTATGAGTCCAACTTTAAGGCATCCCGGACAAGATAAAACTGTGGAGACAGTGAAAGGATGAATGGTTGGCAGCTATTAGGAGAGAGGGAGAGATGAAAAGGCAGAGCACAGATGAATTTTAGGGCAGTGAAACCGTTCTGCAGGATACCTTGATAGGAGATACATGTCATTATACTTTTGTCAACATCTATGGAATGCACAACACCAAGAGTGAGCCCTAATGTAAACAATGTAAACAATGTCCTTTGGGTGATCATAAAGTGTCAGTTTTCGTCCATCAGTTATAACAAATGTACCACTCTGGTGCTAGGCGGGGCTATGAATGTGGGATGGGAGGGCTATATGAGAATTCTGTACTTTCCATTCTGTTTTGCTGTGAACCAAAACCTGGTCCAAAAAAATAAAGTCTACTTCAAAGCTAAAATGCAGACACAGAGATATCCTGCAATAATAAGAAGAAGACTTGCTGCACTGGCTATAAAACTAACCCTTAGACTTAAGTGTTCAACAAAGGAATGAGATAAGTGTCATGGTTTTGGTAGCTTTTGATGTCAATTTAAAGAGCAATTGTAGCAGAGATATTCTGAAATGGCAATACTTGCCGTGACTGCTAACTGGCTTCTTGTTGGTAGGCCTTGCACAAACTGAAGAATCACTTGTATTCTGACTTCCAGTATGTATAACCTTTGGATAGGCTATGGAATCCTTGGAAATCCTTACAGGAAATCTATTCTTGGAGACAGTAAACATTTATCTCCTAAATTTCAATCACATCCTTCATTCATGTATTTTTTAAGTGTAATTATTTTCATAAGAGTTCAGCAAGAGCAGTTCTATAGTTTTTCTGTATCTCACTTCAAAAATCTCCAGTTGAAATTATTAAAATTCATATGTTAATATTTCACTAGGAAACAAAACAGAGAAGCCATGCCATTTGTGTTATTGTTTGTAAAATCCCTACTTCCTCTTCTGATATTGCCTTTATATATTAACAGTCACTTTATTCGAATATGCAGGATGACAGGAGTTCACCCAGTCTAGGGTTCCGGAAGCACCAAGGGACAGCTGAAGGGCTCCATCTTCTGGCACAAAACCAGAACCTCAGATTGAAATTTCATACGTGTTTGTTATAATTAGATTAGGATTAAAAGCTTAAATATTTTTGTGTCTGCTTCTTTTCTCCCATATATGCAAGTACACAAAGCATATTTCTCAGAGATTAATTATTGAAACGTAGGTAGTAATTGCAATCAAAGTAACATGTTTTCCTATTTAAATTATTTTAGGTTGCTAAATTCTTCTGACTCCAAACCCAAATGATTTAGTCACTAATGAAGACTACTTTCTCTTTGAGGACTATAAGCTTAAGTATGTCTTTATGTAGCTGACTTTTCCCCCTCTATCTTAAAGCTCATTAATTAGAAGTTGACTTTCCCCAGTTGTAGCTTTTTAATGTGCTCCTTTAGAAAAGCTTTCACTACTTAGCATTTAATGTCACTGGATCCGAACAACTTTCACCTTCTCTTAAAGAAAGCATTTTTATAGCAAGTCCAATAACACTTTAGCAAAGAGCTGAAAGAATAACTAAGTTTAGCATTTCTGAATTCCATACTCTGCTTTCACATTTTCCTTATTTCCTTTAAAAACTGAAGAAAATATTATTACAATTAAGGATTTTTCTAATTAGCATAACCCTAGAAGCAAGGTAGTATACTCTAGATGAGCTCTGCCCTTAACTTTCAAATTACCAGCGCTTATAGAATTTTGGCATATTTTTCATAACTGTTCATTTTAAGTGTGCCAACCATTCCTGCAAAGTGCTTCCCATCTTGATAAGTCATCTCCTATTTTGAGTAGTTTATCTTAAGCACGTTTAGTTTTGGAGTTTAGGCACAAGTAGTCAGTCATGTGCTTATGTCTATAGCCAGACCCACTGACATCACATCTCCTGTCATCTTTTATTTCACTCCCATTTCCCACTCCCAGTGCTCTCCTCCTATTACAGACAACTATATAAAACACGTTTGATGTGTAGTCTTTTACTCTTATGTATCTTTGTAAAATATGTAGTTCAGTTTTACATGCACGTAATTTAAATGTTCCTAAACACAGTGTTTTTATTTTTTTACAATATGTCCATGTTGTTATGTGTATATATATTTCATCATTTTATTTGATGCATGAAACATCATTCACATTTGACTTACATATTTCTCGGTTTTGGACATAGTTATTGTTAATGGCTTCCTCAATCACACGTGCACACAGACACAGCCTCGTTGACATATATTCATTACTGTGCACCATGCAGGTGCCATGGAAATTTTTTGTGCTCCATATTTAAGACCAGGTTCACTGATTCCTAGGTTCTGAGCATTATCAATTTGAATAAACTTTGCTCTCCAGAATGGCTGGAGCAATCTATATTCCCATGAGCAGGACTTTGGACCCTTTTCTGTTGATAAAGGAGAAAATAAAATAGAATAAGAGGTACAAAGACATCCACTGAAAATAGCCAGGTTGCCATTGAGGAAGTGGGGTCTGTGAACATCTTATGCCTCAGTTCTCAGACCTGCTATTAGCTGTTAATGAGCTGCTACACTCAGCTCAGAGCTGAACCATACGTCCTGGAACAACTCCTGCAGGGGCATACATGGACTTTACTTCCTCCCTGTAGTTTTTCTCCCTCATTTGCATACCAGAACTAACCAATCCTTGTGAATCTAGCCAGAATCCTTCATTTGCATGGATGAACAAAATGGGAACAACACTTATCTTGCCTCTATAAAACCCTGCCATGATTTTTAAAAGCACAAATTAGGTTAGCACCTGGGTTGCAGTCCTTTTAGCTTGAATAAATGTTTTTTTTGTTTTGTTTTTTATTACAACCTGAACCTCTCCTTTGGTTAATATTACAACACTTATTGCACAGACATTTACTCTTTGCAAAAGTCATTGCTGTCTTTAAAATAAATATTTCTAATTATTGAGTGTTTCTTTGTATCAATGCAGTGATTTAGGGTTCTCCTTAAATCAACTGCTTGTATCTTTGGTTTACTTTTCTAATGAGCTGTTAGTTTGAAGAAATTCCTTATATTTTCTTAGCATCAGACCTTGGTTGTTTTCAAGCATTTTGAATGTTTTCTCCCAGTTGGTCATTTTCGTTGTCTTTGCTTCAGGTATTGTTCTTCTAATAAAATTCTTTTCTTTTAATTAAATGTCACTTTTTTATGATATAGTGTTTTTTTTCTATACAGTGAAGTTTTCTTTATGACAGTTGCTTCTACACCATAATTCTATTGTCTTTACTGTTTGAGTTTTCTAATTAAGCTCCTGAATTTTCCTGGAATGCACCTTAATAAGCTACCCAGATTCTGGATGGACAATACTGCACATACATTTCTTTAAGCACAAGTTAGAAGTAGAACTCTATTGCTGTTAGAGAGTTTTGGACTTGATCAGATGACCAGCATTGTTTATATTCTAAAATATATCATTACTTTATTAAAAATCCCTAGCTGGCCTACAGTAGCATTAGTTATTAAGTTAGAAAGTTAAAAGCATTCCTGGTTACTCCACTGTACAATTTCTTAAACTACAAATGCTTTAACAGTGTGTTCAAATTTAGACGATATCCATGCAAAACATTACAGTACCCATGGAATTACTCCTAACCATGTTTACACTGCAGTGAGAATAGCTGGGTGTATACATGCATTAGATGAATTTCCTATCTTTACCTAACTCACATGGATTAGAGATAGAAACATTTGACAAATATCAACATAAAGTGGGAGAGTAGTATAGTTCTCTATGAAAAATCCAAAAGGATATTATAAATGACATAGGAGAACGTAATATTATTGATGTATAAAACATAAGAAACATATTTGTTAGACTGATTTAGACATTGTCACTCCAAGGTTTTTGTAGAGCCCAAGGCTATTGGGAAACGAATGGCATTTGATTCTAGTATATGAGAGCTAGGTTGTCAGCCTAGAAAAAACACATTTACATGGTACCACTTACAACTGTGTGGCAAGATAAATTTTATTTAGTCATTCCCATATGTACTGATTCATTCAACATTTTCAAAGCTGTAAATTATGAGATGCCAGGGATTTCTCTATGTATTAGAAGTATAGAAAAATTATAATAAAATGTAATTTTTTTACAGTGTATCTTCCCTTATAGGGGAAATTGATGAAATACATGATTAATCATATACTGTATGTTGTTAAATGGTGTGAAGAAACATAGAGGGTTGAGGAATATTGGGCTTAGGTATGCAATTTCATCAACTGGGAACTGACTTAAAAGCAAATAACTAAAGACCATGAGGATATGGGAAAGAACATTCCAGGTAGTAGGAAGACACACAGAAATGCTCTGAAGTGGAGGAAGCTAAGGATATTAGAAACACATCAAGAAGCCAATGTGTCTGGAATGGAGAGAGCAAAGGAGAGGGTGTAGGGAAATGAGGGCAGAGATGTAAAGAGGAACAAATGTTATATTGTCTGTACATTACTGTGAAGATTTTAGCTTTTATCTGAACACCAAAGCCTACATTTGACCCTTTGACCATTTCCACTTCTTTTATTGCCACCCAAAGCAGACCTGGACAGCCACTCAACAGCAACAACAAAAAAAGAGGCCTTTGTATAACTTTGTGGTTCCTTTGCATTATACACCCTGTTCCATCTTGGAGAGAAGCCATGGAAAAGAAAAAAGCTAACAAATTGAGTTCTAACCTGGAATATCCAAGCAGAGCCTCAGTGCTTAAATAATTGATTTAAATTATTGGATCTTATAGATTGCATAAAATTAGGACTTTCTCTCTATCCAACAAAATGAAAAAGTGAGAGATAACAGATCAGTTTTCCTTTCTTTAACTTTGATACCTATCGCAGAAATAGACGGTGGTCAGAAAAGGAGCTCTGGGATGAGTTTGGCTAGACATGGAGGCCACATAGGAAAAGAGAACACAGAAAAAAAAATGTCTGCAATACACCAAGATGACAAGATTTCTTTCATGTCATCCATAAGAAGTAAAAAGATGAAGGCAAAGGAGAGAGTGCACCCTCATTGGCTGAGTATTTTCATAAAGTTGTACTATTCGGAAGAAATGAACACATAGAGCTGACAGTCCTCAATGAGGCAGCCCCCACAAGGTACCCATGTTGAGCATCCCAGGGACATACCTACTAGTGGACCGGGCCAGCGTGTGTGAGGTCCTGAAAACTTTCTTCCCTTGTGCATTTTAGGTAGAAAATAATGGGATATCTGGGAAACTGGTTAAAAAAAAAAAAAGACAAATTATATTCCTACAGTGTGAATTCAAATATGAAATTAAATTAAAGTTAATGGATTATCAAATCCAAATCATTTGCATTTTCATTCTCAGCCCTATTTATTCAATGAAATGTTTTTCCCCACGTTAAGGAATTTAAGGCATTGTTAAGTATGAACTTACTGGGCTATAAATAAGGAGTCTGATAAATCAAGATGGTTTTCATTTTATGACCACAGTAATTGTGTCATTGATCATATTGCCCTTCTTTGCATTCTTGGCTGAGCAGTACAGAGCCAACTTTGTGGTCTGCCTGCAACAAAAGGAAAGGAACACAAAGCAAAATTATAGCACCTTTTTCTGTACTCACCTCAATCCAAATTAGCCTTGTTTTTCCTCTTTTCCTGATTTTAAAATAGCTTTGTCTCAATTTGCAAAATAATGTACAATAAACACCTGTTTTGTTTTGTTTTGTGTGCTGGGAAGATGAAATAATGGTCTTTTAACTCGTTGAATGAGCAACAATTAAAATTCGAGGTCAACCTCAAAAAGGATCTTTAAAATTATTTTAGAAGACTTTTTCCCCTAAGAAAAGGCTTCGTTGCATATGTCCACAAGTTCTCTGCCAGAGAAAGTGATTTAATTCAAGTCTCATTTTAAATTGATTGATGGTCCAAATGTAATCTCCTTTATCTGATTAATTAGCACAGTTTTTAGTTTTTACCCTAATTAAAGTGTTTATATTTTGAACAACAAAAAAAAGGAAAACAGATAAACGCAGATAAAGGTTTTTTTATCTCTCAGACTATGAAAAGATTTTAACATTAACAAGAAAATGCAAAAGTTAGTGATTTCTTGAATATTTAGAGCAAAGCAAACATTTTCATTGTTTACTCTGTAATGTTAGCAACAGCCTTGTAAGATAAGCTGATTTATCATATTTCTGTCTCTTAATCTTTCCAGCCTAATTTTGGAAATGTCAGTATTTCAGTTAATTTTAAAAATGGTACATAATGCCAATTTCAGTTTCTTTCCCTAAGACAAAACTTTTACTAAGAGATGAGGCATTTTAATTACTCCCAGCTTAAAACTTGTATTTTTTCCAAAGTCTTCTTCAAACCTTGAAAATGAGTGTTTTTTTTATATCTTAACATTTGTCATTATCATGGAACAAAATGTAGATCTCATCAACACAAAGAATTGAATAGACTACAGTTTGTAAATTAATAAATAGATAATTTCTGCTCATTTACAAAGTAACTATTGTTTGACCCTCTTGAATATTTTAGAAATAAGTGCCAGAGTTCCTGAATATTTTTAAGGTTTTCTTTGGCTGTCTGGTATGTAAAAAGCCTGTAAGCTAAAAGGTTTGGACAGTTCATATAAAGGGTCCAAGTCTTTCGTATGGTCAAAAAAATTCATTAATCTTCCTAAGGCTACATATTTCTTTTTAATTATACTACCACTATACACCATAGCACATGAAGATCTGCCCTTTCTCTCCTCCCTTGGTTTTTTAAAAATTTTCTATCCTATTCTCACATACTTAAGATCTCATTCTTAACACATTAAGAGTTTAGGTTGGATGACTGAATAAGAGCTAAGGTTCACTAGGAGTGCGCAGTACTTTGACCATCGTTATAGCACAGCCTTCACAACAATTTTATAAGAATGAATTACCAATATTCATATGTTCAGGTGCAGAAACAGAAGCATAGGAATATTGAGTAACGTGCAAAGCACTATAGAAATCTGGTTCAAGTCTACAGTCAAAATACCCACTTTTACTGTTTTCTTATGGTTTCTGTTCCCAGGTACACTGTCATTTTTACCATTCACTCAGACAGTCTTCAACCTTTGTTGTAGACAAAGGACAACATACAGCCAACCCTTGAGACCTACTGCCGTGAACCTAAGGACTCTCCTCTCCAGTTCCCGGCCAGCTCTCCAACCCTCTTTACTAGTTATCCTAAAGGATGAATGACAGTTTAATAAAATTAAGTAAAAAAAAAATTATATAAGACAAAACAATTTATAACAGTGTGTGTATATATATATATACAACCCAAAGCAAAATTATAGCACCTTTTTCTAATAAAATATATATAAATAAATATATTTATTTTCTATAAATTTTTTTCTATAAATAAATATATATATTTATCCTAAGACATAAATAAATAGGTATAAAATTATAGCATATGTAGTGCAATCATCTGTTTCAAATTGACCAAAGTATTTATAAAGGAGAGTCACACTAGAGATAGAAAATGAACAAGACTCTACTTTAAGAAATAAAATGGTAAAAGTAAATTGTTCAAAACTACTAAATGACAAAATTTGGAATATATAATTTACATTCACTATGATAATTTCTATCAAAAAATGAAAATTGTTAATGTTGTGGATATGGAGAAGTCAGAACCTTGTATTTGCCCATGGGAATTTTAAATGGCACAGCTGCTGTGGAAAAATCCTTGGTGGTTCTTCAAAAAGTTAAAATTTTTATACGAGTCAGCAATTCCACTGGAAGGTGTATACCCAAAGAACTGAAATAGGTAACACACGCACGTTTTTTACACCATTAAGGACACCTGCAGGCCAGGGCTGGGGTTGGTGGGAGTGGCTGGAGTAAGGTCCCTTCTCAAGAAAGCAAATATCACTGTTGGAGCCCGCAGGGGGCGCTCTGTGATTTTGGATGCGTGGGGACAGCAACTGCTGGTTTTGACGGAAGGAGGGGCAGGCAACAAACAGGCTTGAATGCGCTGAGCTTGGGAACTGCTCAAAGAAGAATCAGGCCTCCCCAACAAGGCCCACTTTTTTCGCCACAGCCAGCAAGAGAGGGAATTTGCTAACAAGATGAAAGTCATAATTTATGTAGCCTAACCATAAAATGGCATTCCATTACTTTTGACATATTCTGTTTGTTAGAATAAATTCACTAAGCTAGTCCACACTCAACAGGAGGGGATTTTACAAGGGTATGAATACCACGTTGTGGATAACATTGGTGGCCATCTTGGAGTTTGCCTACCCCATTGAAGAAGCTTCCCTAAAAAATGAATTAACATTTGAAAAGTATTTTCCCCAAAATGCGCATTTTAAAGGTGGGAATATGTGGTAGGTAGAGTCATAGCCCTCCAAAGATTTTCACATCTTAATCCTCAGAACCTATAAATGCAACACATAGTAAGGAGGGATTAACATTGCAGATGGAATTGAGGTGGCTAATCATCTGAAATTACCCTGGATTATCCATATGGGTCAAAAGTATTCACAATGTGTCCTTAAAATACGGGGGCGGGCAAATTAGGTTTCCAGTTGTGAGTACACAAAACACTGCATGTATTCTTGTATTATTA
Source organism: Mormoops blainvillei (assembly GCA_004026545.1). Taxonomy (NCBI): domain Eukaryota; kingdom Metazoa; phylum Chordata; class Mammalia; order Chiroptera; family Mormoopidae; genus Mormoops; species Mormoops blainvillei. The sequence continues at coordinate 115,745 of PVJD01005275.1, forward strand.
TTTTTTGCATTATTTTCCATATGCTTTGCCCGTTCTGTGTTGAAGGTGGGCCCCGATGAGTCAGGGTCAGAGGGGTATATTGGGAGCCTCACTGAACGGCTGGTGCGTTTGAAAATGGAATGGGGCTGAAGGCTGAGAATCTGGGCAGCTTTTCAAAGCTGCAGAAGGCAAGGAATGGTTCCTCACCCAGCGCTGTCAGAGGGATTCAGGTCTTCCTACAGTTTTATTTTAGTTCCATGAGGTGCATTCCGACTCCCACACCTGCAAGATAATCAATTTTGTGGTTTTAAGGCACCAAATGTATTTGTTCAGACAGCAATAAGAAATTAATATAGAGGTATTTTGCCATTTTACTAAGGAGGAAAAAGCAAATAAACATTAAATGAAGCAATATATACCTAGGTATAAAGATATATAGATTTATGGTTAGGTAAGAATGTATTTGTATATTGAGTGTGTGCATATGTGTGAGTGATTTAAGTGATTAAGGTTAGGATTAGACAGAAAATGATTTAAGCAAAATAAAGTTTGTGTAGCTGTAACAATGTTGAAAAAAAAGTTCTTAAAGCACACTATATACCAAGTGTAAGCCACAGAGCCTAATATTAAATCATTCAGATTAATGGTTAATATTTACCTTTAGTTTCTCTGAGAAAGCACTTTGACATGGTGAAAGTTATATTTGTTAGATAATTCAAAATAATACCTTTGATAACAAGATAAAAATTGTATCTCATAACCTCACCTCCACCATTATATAGATTTTTAATCAACCTATATACCATCAATAACTCAGAGACACTTTTCACCTAAGTACAGTTACTGTGTTAATGGCTTTGCTTTAACACTAACTCAGAAAGAAACCTATTCTTCATTATTATTTCTAATTTTCTGGATTTTTCTGAATTTTAAAATTCCTATTAAGTCATTTGTTATCACAATTCCCATTTAGCTTCAGAGACTTGTAAATGTTATGTTCAAATGTGATATAATGTCTTAGCCTTGTTTTAAGAGGAATGTCATGTGTTATTAATAGCAAGAAGTACCCGACAGCATATATTATGCATTGGGGATTACATTTGATTTACAAAGGGCAAGAACTCTAAAGAAAATGTGTGGATTTACAACTTTGAGTTTTGGGCTATGTTTCTAAATTTATATGATACACCAAGGGGACATTTTTTAAAATATATAACATCCATGAATTTTAAAAGAAAAGTTCTAGCACTCTCAGATTGAGCAACACTCCCTTGGGGTACTGTAAAAATTAATTATAAGTACCATAATGATGAATACAATGAAACAATTTTATTGAAATTAAATTTATTGTAGAACATTTATCTTGGATTCTCTATAGAATGGCAAAAGCTCCAACTATCTTTTTTCTAATAATGCCCTTTTTATGTTAAGTTATGAATTCCCAAATTTTAATGCATGATGAATAGACAGTTTTCTAAAACCATCATGTCTCAGCCACGACTTGTGCTCTCCTTCTACTTTGAGATCCACAGGATTCTTAGATACAAAGAGAGTCATACGATGTCAGACACTGATGAAACCTTAATGATTTTTCAAACCAATATTCTCATTGTCCAATTATAAAACCAAGCCTTACAGAGACGAGGAAAGATACACGAATTACTAGTAGAGTTGATTATATAACATGGCTTTTCCCTCCCAAACTGAGCCCTTTCCATTCTGTATAACACGATATCAAACCACCAACCTACCTCAAACCATTGATGAGGATCCAAGCTCACTAATATAGAATATTATCTATTAGAAGATATTTTTATAAAACAACTTTACGTTTACTTTTAATGAATTTCCAGTAAATGAAAAAAAAACTCCCATATTAAATTTTTTAAAGAAAAAGAAAAAGTCAGGTGTATTGGAGTTTACTTGGGATGATCCTAATTTGTTCCTGTGATTCTAGCCTAAATATTAGTAACTCTTACTTTCTCAGCCAAGGATGCAAAGCAATCAGCTGGGAGTTGGTGTAGAACCGTGATGAAGATAAAAGAGAAAGGATACAATAGTGTTTATGTATAGTAAGAAGTTTTGCTTCCTAAGGCACAAAGTAAGACCCAAAGGCATTGTTGAGTAGTCACATGAGGGACGTTATCATGTATATACAATTAAACTATTGAGACTGATTTTGTAATGCTTTTTAGAGGTTGGTTGACTTCACCTGTGATTGAGTTCATCCGATAAGCATGATAGTAAAAGAGAGGGTGAGTTGTCTTAGAAGGTTTGCAATAGTTTGACTAAAATAAACTAACCATGGAATCAAATCTGGAAAGGGAAGAAAACATGGAAGTCGGCGCAATGGATATTTAGATGATAATGATAATGGCAGGTGATTTTTTCAGTAAGTAGAAAGCATAGAAGGTGATGGCCCAGGACATAAACAGTGAAGTTACTAGTGATAATAAAGATGTGACTAAAAGAACTAGTGGATGTAAACCACTAGTTTACAAAGTTTAAGTGAGGAACACAAGGTATCACTGAAGACGGAGTGACTAAGAGGTCTACGCATTCACCATAGCTGAGCGGAGAGGAGGTTTGGGAGCAACAGAGAAAACATCTGGTCCACACTGCCAAGCCTGTCTTTTGGTCCCTGAGATTATAAAACAGTAAAAAACGGCTTCCTCTTGATAATGCTACTGCCAGATGATGCCCTCAGTAGCAGCTGCTAACGCAGGCCAGAAAGTAGAGAGAACATTCAGAGGAGGAGCTTGATAGAGCAGTTTGCTGCTAACACATGTGGCATTTGAAAATGGCAGAGAGCAATGTAGAAGCTGGTCAGAGTAGCAGGATTCTAACAGTCATCATCACGGGACAGAGAGTAACCCTGCAACTCTGCAAAGCACT